>JACXSJ010000127.1:51789-106606 GCA_014851325.1 Pentalonia nigronervosa | reverse complement strand
ATGCTAAATAGTAAATACATGGCTTAAATATACAAGGTTATTGCAGTAGTACCCTCACTATATCGTTTTATCTTGTTATAGTTTTTCGATAGTCCGATAGTTCGATAGTTTTTCGATAGTTTTATAAAACAACCGAGTAATTAGATAGTTTAAACTATCGAGTACTTCGATAGTTTTCACTGGTTGTGCCCATCACTACAGGCGACGTCGGCTAGCACCTCTCGGGTGGCTGCGACTGGGACTAAGACGACTTCACCAAAAATATACAGTCGCATAGAAATAACAGAAGATTTACCAAAGTTCATCGTGTTGAAGCCACCTGGTCAGAGGAAAACCGAAAATCGGATTTTTCCGAAATAACTACAACAAAATCGCTCGCAACATATTAAACATATTGATAATAACAATATTAATGCATTAATATTAAACACTACGTTTTAACACAATCATTAATTTACTTGAATATAATCGCTTAATAATAAATATTACAACAATTTTAAATTTTAAGTATAATACAAAAAATGTCGACAAGTGGGTACCGCTCTGCTATACAGTTGGTCACTATAATGGATGTGTAAAATTTGTATTCAATGATATATATATCATTGAATACGAAAATCAATTCTAAGCGAAGACGATCTGTCAGCCTACATAACTCAGTGTATTTCATGATATTAATGCTATTAAAATAATTAATTTTACTATTAAAACTACAGTATGTTAAATTACATTTTGGAGAACACATTGCATTTGAAAATGCCATTGATTGTATTAAATATAATAATACACTTTACACCCACGAAAAATATTTTTAAATTACAAAAAAATAACCAATTTCGTTCAAATCTTAACTTAAAATGTCTTTAAAAATAATCATGTTAATATACTTTTTTAAATTTTTGGTTACACTATTAACTACTTACTAGAAACCTTGTTTCAAATTTTCAATCTTTAACTATAAAAATTGAAAACTGTATACATTTTTAACTACAAAATAATTAGCAAACATTCGAGATTTTGATGAACTTTGGTCAAAATGTAAACTTTAAATGATTATAAAAATATTGTGCCTATGTACTTTTAATATTTTTGAACTGATATAACAACTTATGAGGAATCATGTATACATTTTCAAACTTTTTGAAAATAAATTTAAAAAAAAAAATGGAAATTTTTTTATTTTTATAATTTACTCAAAAAATGTAAAAATATTTTTAAAATGTAAAGGTGGGTGAAAAATGATAATTTCAATATTTGATAAAAATTTCAAATGTCTAAGGTTACTCGTTTTTGAATTACAACAAAATAAGAAAATCGTTCCTTGAGAAATCGGTAGTTTACAGGTTAGGTCTCATGTCTAATTTCAAACGCTCATAGACAGGTAAAACACATACCCTTTAATACTCATTTAAGCTGGATTTCAAAAAAAAATTGCTAGTTTTAAGACCAAAAGAGCAAAAATATATGTTAAATTATTTAGTGATCATTTTTTGTTGAAAATGTTGATATATTTAATTAACAATCCAAATGAATTGATTATAGTTACTTAAATGTTAATATTAATAATAATAGTCCATAACTAGGATTTTACCAAAATATAAAATATATGTAATATTGGATCAATTATTTACCGTACTTATACAACGTTCTCTGTATGGACAAATATCCAGTCACAGCTCTTATTTATAACTGTAAATAATTAAAAAATAATAAGTTTTGTTCAAATCAATTTCAACGGTTTGCAACAGTTTTTGTATTGATGTTACAGTCAAAAAAACAAACTATTCGGGTAGATATAATACGTTTTAGATATCGTTGTATCATGATTAGCCTTTGGTTGCTTTCTCTGACAAACGGTCACGCTATATCTGTATATATATGACTTACGATTTGTATTCATTGAGGTGGATTCTGTGGCGTCTTTTGACGAATGAACTCTCTTTTATGTGATGTTTCCACATTCTCGAGGAATTAAATGTTCAATGAAAATTATTTATTTAAATACAAAATATATTAATCTGTGTACGAATTCGCATCATCACATTCATAGTATATTTTATTTCAGATTCTCAGTTCAGCAAATGGTACTGTAAACGCCAAACGGTATAAAAGGTACCAATAGCCCTTAAAGTATCCTTTAAAAATCAGTTTATGATTTATGATTTATTTACTTATATTTGTATTGCCATATACAACATTCGTAAAAAAATTAAAACGACTTGTATTTATTGATCACTTGAAGATGATATGCTTTACTAGTTAATATTATTTTAACGATAGGTATTTATTATTTATAAGTAAATAAAATGGGGAATATTTTTTTTTAGAACTTTTAGTACAATTCAAAAAAGACTTCCTACATTTTCTTATGTCGCCTAATTTTGGTTTTAGAGCCCTGTAGTTGGTAAAGTGTCTGGTTCCGTTATGTGTGTCTACTTAATTTTAACTTCACATTTGTTATTGGGTTTTACTACAGTAAAATGTAAAATAAATTTTGCTATCATTGTAAATCGAATTGTCGAACTGGCAATATATTATCAGTTATTTATTGTAATATTTTTTTCTCTCGGAAAGTTTTCGATTTCAAACATTAACGATAAAATAACTCAACTTGATTTGACGTCCATAATTATAATTAGTAGGTAGATCTAAATCAAAACCCGTATCCACAATACGCTGTCAAGAATTTTATCCGAAAATCTATATAATATTATGCTGCTTTATAATCTCACGAGTTTAACAGTAGTTGTAAATACAAACCGACATACGAATCCTCGTTAAAAATATTATCTATATAATGTAATTTATTTTACTTCCGCGTGTATATAAGACTTAAATAATCTGATTGTCTTTGGAAAAAAAACGTAACCAAAATCCTTCAGCGACCTCGCCGATATGAACGATGAACGCATTACCACGTCAACTACCAATAAACGCCGTCATCTAGGAAATAATGGCGTTTTCCCGTGATGGTTTGAACTAACTAGAGATTTACTTAGATTCAAAAATATTCCAGCAGAAAACACTTGTGAAAACATTTTCTATGGCCATCCAATTTGATAGCGACGCCATCATCATGTTACCATTAACCGTTCAGGATATAAATATTATAATCAAAAACCGAAACGAAACGATTCAAGATCACGAAATCAATGACGAGATGGCCGATATGGTCCTCGTCACTCTTGATGAAATCATTAGTACGGTGAAAAAGCGTCCAACCGAAAACAAAGCTATTACAAAGATGCCAATGGAGATTGAAGACGAGCAGGATGAGGATTTATTAGCCAAGGGCGATGGGATACCAAGTGGAACACAGACTGCGGGTAAGCCACCGCGGAGCCGGACAAGGAGGACGGTGTCCGCCGTGTGAAAAACGGTCAGGTGGGCGGACCGCATAGTATTACCGTGCGGCGGATGCAGAAAAGCTGAATGACGGACCCACAGTACCCGCCCATTACCCTCGGTTGAGGAACAACCGGGCGATGACAACGGGGTGAAGGGGGTATCGGCAGGCGTGAAAGAGCAGTACAACCAAACGGTATCCGGCGGTAAGTCACCCGCAAACGCTCGAGTTCCGGCCACCCGCGGCGCGACGGGATTGCGGTCGCCGGCGTCGCGTGTTCGCGGGACTCGCCCGACAGTTCGGCGCGTGTCCTGGCTGCTTCGGTTGCGTGCGGAGATACGGACGGTTAGACGACACGGAGGACGGTGGCTGTAGCGAAACGACGAAGACCGCAGAGCATGACGGACGAGCGACCGAGCTATACGAGCTAGGGACCGGACGCGGCAGACGGGAGCCCAGGGCGAAAATCACGGAGAGCGTCATCAAATTCTCTCCTATTTTCGCCCGGTGGTGATCCCATGGTAGAGATGTACCGTTCACGAACGAACGACAATACGATATGAACTAGTTCATCTAATTATCTAACTCATCGAAACGTCAAATGAACGAAAATCAAAATGAACTCAACGAAGTAGTAATTCTCACTATCTGTAAATAGATTGAGGTTAGGTTCACTATTTATCATATCTATTTATCATTTCCAGTCCATTTGGCATTTTACCTTAGCCTGCTTTGTCCGAGGTATGAACTATGAAAATGAAATGACAAACTTTATTTTCGTTAGTAAAAACAAGTGAACTACTGAACGATTTGAACGACACTTAGTACTTCATCAACTACGATGTACGAACCGAAGTGTCGTTCAATGAACTATATAGTTCAATTTAATGAACGATGAACGAACGAACTAGTTCACCTAAATGAACTACACTTGCCATCACAATCCCATTGCCACGGCCGCCGGTTCCGCAGCATCGATATGGCCGTCTTCGCCGTCACAATCATCTTTAGCACCAGTGAATCATCGGAACGCGTACCAGCCACTGTGGTTCCGCCTCGTCATTCCCGTGGCCGTCGCGGTTCGGGCCTCGCCCGCTGTCATAACAGTCGTCGTTCGCGAGCAATCGCGTCGGCCACTGCACTCGTCCACTCGCGGGACCAGCCGTGAAAACGTGTGTAGTAGCCTTTAATACCGAATAATAGCACAACGCTATAATACAATACCATCACATACCACCACCCCCTAGCTATTTTGTGTGACGACCGACTGTTTTTTGTTTTTTTTTTTGTGTCACATTGAGCAATTTTTTGTATTTTCTGAATTTTTTTTCCAAATTATTTAAAGTGCATTATTTAAATGCTGATTTTTTTACTTTCCTATATTATAATATTATTTTTTGTGCAATTGGCATCCACATCACACTTATATTTGGTTTTTTTTTTTTTTAATTTTGTTTTTCTAAATTATTTACTATGCGATATTGTTCAATAAACAAAAATTTCGTTATGAAAAAAAAAAATTGTTTATGTTATTGATTTTACACCTTTTTGTTATTTGTAGATATAATATATTTTTAAAGAAATTAATATAAATAGTCAATAGATAAATACAGAAATAAATAAAAATTATTGCTTGGTACTAAAATAATTTTTTATTTCAGAAAATGTAGTAATTACTTAATTACAATCAATAATGGTTTAAGATATGGTGCTTTCAATGCTTAATATTGCTAAGTTGGTAGATGTTTAGTTGTTGTTGAGCGAAGGCAAGTTTTAAGAAGTTTTAAGTACACTAAACTGTTTTTTTTGTAGTTAAACTGTAAATACTATGAAGTGTCAATAGGTATAAGCATATATGTATTCATTTGACACATGAACCAATAAATTATGTATATAATAATAATATACTACATTAATATTTGATAATTAGAGTTTGGAATGTTTGGATTTTATAGCACTAAAGAGTACTGAAATATGCGCCATAATATGCTCTTAAAACATCAAAAATAGCGAAAAAAAATCAAAATTTTATTAAATTTATTATTTTTTACTGACAATTGAATATTAATTTTAATTAATATCTATAATATAATCTTATGAATTAATACATTTATAAAAAAAACTAAAATAACCTTTTTTTCTGTTAACAGTTAAAAAAAACTTATGTGTACATATATATATATATATATATTATGCCTTTAATGAAGATATCGTTTGTAATGTGGGTATTTTTTTTGTTGATTAACATAAAGAATACTATTTTTTATTCAATATAAATGAGTTTTATGAAAAATACATAATAAAGCATTATATTATACAAAAATAGCACCAAAACCTCAAAACCAGCATTAAAAATCTAAAATACTTCAAATATGCAAAAAATAGTAAAATTAAATTTCATATTTAGAATTCCTAATGCATAAAACAAATTTATAGCTCACTTTGTTATTTTTATCTGTATCCTATAATAATTAGCAAATGCCATCCAAACCCTGATAATAATAGAAATATTAAAAAAAATCACCTCAATGGTTCAATGCAGTATGTAAAAATAGATTATCAGCCCCTAGAATCAAATGAAAATTAATCAATAATTTATGGTTAAAATAAACCACTATAATACAGTGTATTATGTAAACATACAACAAAATAGTTTTGTATTTATACGAGTATCAACGCGTATTGTACAGAGGTTTATAATGACTAATGGAATATACAAAAATTACAAATACGCAGCCGCCAGCCGGTATTATAAAATATTTTAATTATTACAGTATTATAAAAATTAATTTTTCAAATTTTTTTTTTCAGCATTGGAGCCTCCGAGTATAATACTCATGCGGGCCTACCAGGAAAATCCCGATTTCCCGTTTGGCCTATCCGCCCATGTACCAGAGGACAATAAATTCCTGCACGTTGTCGTCCCTGTTGACCTTGAGACTATAACCACAACCATATTATACACATAATATTGTCGTATAATAAAATGCGTAAATTATAAAACTGACGATTATCAATTATTACGTGGGTATCCATGTGAATGCACCGTGCGTGTGGCCAGTGGGCACATCGGTGTCGGCTCCACGAAAGTATTATTACACGAAAATAAAATATAAAAACTACAGTAGGCACACACTAGGTTCAAAGTTTTATTTAACAATTTTTAACCATAATGACAATAATATTATTTTACTGTTACATACGTTCCACAAAAACAAATTTTCCGCGCTACGTTCACTGCGCACTTCCATATAAAATCTTTTCGATCGTTTTCAAACAGACTTGCGACCATCATGCATCAACTCCTGGTTGAGTGACGGACTACCAAGTCTCGTCGCTGACGATGCGATGGCCTGAAGAGTTGCAAGTGCGGGCGTCGATTTGAATTTTGGCAGTGCGGGGCTGGATTTACGGACGAACATCAGCTGTGCAGGTACTAGCGTTGTCTAGATAGTTTTATCTATATAGATGAAAAATATTTCAACTTTTTATCTTGTCTATGATAATTATTTAGAAGATTTTTACGGAAAATTATTTTAAATCCTATACATTTACTGCCCTTTGTAAACACTACAAAATTAGATTATCAAATAGTTTATAATTAATTTTATACACCAAATAATATTTTATGATAATGATAGAACATCATAAGTGCATGCGTGTACATATCATTAAGTTATGATAAATACATCTGATTACATTAGTGATACGGCATAAAATACAAATGTATCAAAAAATTGCCTATATTATACTCCTGCAACACTATATTCCTGAATATAACTTTCCCGTGTATTATTTTCCAGCACTAATATATTCCTGATTTTTAAATTCCTATAAATTATATTCCCGTTTTTATTTTCCCGAGTTTTGAATTCCTATGAACTAATTTCCCAAATTTTATTTTCTTAATTTATAATTTCCAGGGTAAATGTTTCCCTTGTAATATTTTCCTACGAATAATTGTTTCTATTACTTATTTCCGTACACATTTTCCGGAGAATTGTTGTTCCCTTGTATTGTTTTTCTATATTTTATTTTACCGTTTTTGTCATTTCACCAAATAACTTTCTTAGATTTTATAGCCCATCATAGAGGTGGGAATTTCAACTCATACAACTCAATTCACATAAATGAGTTGAATCACCAAATCAACTGTCGACTCTTTTAACAATTCTCAATTTTTATATAGTTTCCCAATTCCCCTGAGGCCCTAAATCATATTGATAATTGATTCACAGGTTACAACTCCCAAAGTCCCAACTCTCAAGTGTGCTTGTCGTTTGAATAAATCGCAGTTTTGAATATCTAATTGATATTTGATAATTCATAAACCATAATAAATAATAAAGAAGTAAATTATCATGTGAAATATTTGAAAAAAGATCTTTTTAAATTTTAATTTAAATTAGTATGTATAACAATTATTATAAAATAACTCGTATATTATTTACGTTTAATGACAAGGTGATTTATTAACTATTATTATTATTACCTTTTACTTTTTATATTCAATAAAATATGATCTACCTCTTTCGGTACAAATTAGTAAAAATGTGTAAATTAAATTGTACTCGATTGTTAAAAACTTAAACAATAAAATATGTTTAATATTTATTAATAATTATAAGACATAATTGTAATAACCTTTAAATAAAATATTCAATACCTATTTCGATTTTTGATAACAAACAAATAACAATAAGCTCGTCCGGTGACTGGCAGTTGTCCGAAAAATGATAAAGACCCGAAAATCGAAAATCGGAAAAGTACTACCAACAATTGTAATTGAAATGTTGTAATATAAATTATTATTATATTCCTATTGATAAAAGTTATATAATTCCCTCGTATTTTGTAGTTTACGATTTCAGTATTTCGATCTATTGACTATTAAGTTTTTAACTATAAAAGTTTGTCATACATATTGTCATATATAACAAAAATGGATTTTAATCATTAATTACCTTTTTTATGATAGTAGAAGAAATACTCAGTGATAGCTTTAAAAAAATATAAGTATCAATTATATATAATATAATAATAATTATTTAATTGAACAGTGTCACTACACAAATAAAAAAATAATTTTATAGTATAATTTTTGAAAATTTAATGTTGGCAACAAATTGAATGCCGCCGTCTTTCGGACCGGATCCTTATCAATTTTCGGACAACTGTCCCCGACCCAAGCTCGTCAACTATTATAATTTTTCGTACAACGGTGAACGAAACGAGTTGAAGTTTATAAAATTGCGTCAATTCAGAATTGTTTAAGATTCATTCATCGTTGTAATAACACTAGTTTACCGAGTCATGTAAATTGTGAATTGCTGATTCAGTTCACAGTGATTCAACTCTTCAAATCAAACAACTTATGAAATACCCGTTAACACCATATACCCGACACATCTAATCACTTGTCCAGTAGTATATGTATTAATAAGTAAATAGATTTCACCCATGGTTTAAGGTACACTAGTGGCATACCTTAAGAATCAATACGATGTTACGATGATATTAATTATTTTATTTTTGCTATAATTCAAGCACGAATTAAAATAGTGAATTCGTGAATTCAACATAGGCACCTTTATCAATAAAAGATAAGGCACATCGTCACGAGAAGCAGCTGCTCGTGCAATTATCACTATAGTAGCGCAGTACCACAGAATATTTTTTGTTTTTGCGCCAAGTGCATGAAACTGGCAGAGTACATGCATGTGAAATATAAAAAACCGAACTATACTATAGTTGTGGACTAATATTCAATATTATGAAACATACATAAATTGCACCAGTGCAATTATAGTGCAGTCTGTAGTCATATGGAAAACATGGTACATTGATTGTGTATTTCTGACTTCTGTGCCAGCACTCAGCAACAGCTAAATAACTATTAACTACCTATTAATTATAAGCCTTTTAAAATTGATTTATTTAAAAGGTATTTTCAAAGTTTAAAAATTTTAAATTTTAATCAAGTGAATAATTGAATTGAGTTCATTCTGTACTTCAGTTTTTATAGGTACGTTGTAAGTGATAACTAATTTTTAACAAAAATGTCTTATGATTTCAAGAAAGAAGAAGATGTTAAAGAATATATTAAAAATTTAGGGATTGAATATAGATTTGGCTGTTTCAGTGAAAAAGATGCACAAAGTAATTTCAGATATATTATTCTAAGTTTATTCTTTTTTTAAAATATTTGAAGTAACTGAATTTGTTTTATTAAATGATTTGTAGTATGCCAGTTGCTTGGTGATTACTTAGAATCTATAGAGAACAATCCAGATAAGGCAGCTAAAATATATAAAGAAAATTGTGATGAACGGAACTTTGGTCGCAGTTGTTACAAATATGCGTCTTATGTGGAAAAAAATAATTTGAAAAATCTCAAGCCAGTAATTCCTGAGGTAATGAGAATATTTATTTTAGTGAATACCTATCCAATAAAAGTTTTACTTGATATTTTATTTGTTATTCAACATTATAACTGATAAAATATAATTTATTATATTTATAGTTGATAAGATATTTTAAGAAAGGCTGTGAATATAATTGGTCAGATGGATGTTTTGCTGCTGGAATGAAACTTCGTTATCACAGTGACTCAATTACTGATGTTGATGAAAGAACAAAAAGTTTACTCGAAGCAAGTTTTTTAGACAGTACTTAATTGAAATTAAATTTTTAAATAACAAAACCTGTTTGTTTTAGAGTCTACAATACTTAGAAAAAGCATGTAACAATAGGCATTCAGAAGCATGTTACGTAGCCAGCAATATTCATTTTGTTGGCATTAAAGAAATTGGATTGGAACCTAATAAACCTAAATTTTTAGAATACTCAATTAAAGCTTGTGATCAAAATGAATTAAAAGGTTGTGTTAATGCATCAATTATATATAATAAAGGAGATGGCATACCTAAAGATTTGAATCTTGCTCAGAAGTATAAAGAAAGAGCATTAGATATACAAAGACAAATCAAAGAAGAAAAAGGTATAAAGTTTAGTTAATGGTTTTACTATGATTTTTTTTTTTATAATTATTAGTAGTCATTATTAAAAAAAAAAAATTATGTGTTGCATATTTGAAATAAATTATTTTTTGATGTATAACATTGTTGTTATTTGGATTAATAAACAGTATATCTATTGTTTAAAATACTTTATTTTTGAAAACATTTTATCATAATTTACATTATTATACCTAATGGATTTGATAATCTTTACAAGAGAAAATACTTATCCAAATAAAATGAGTGTAATCAAACATTTTTTATGATTGCATAAATTAGTCATTTATAATAAATATCTTCTCTGTTGCCAATATTTCCAACAAAAAAAGATGAAAAATAGGTCAGAAGTGCAACCAGAATTTTTTCAAGAAGGGGATTTCATACTTGTTTAATCAAGAGAATTCAACTAGAGAAAAAAATCTGGTGTATACGTACTAGTAATATGATCCTAAGGGGGGGGGGGGTCCAAGACTTTGACTATTGGTTGTCACTATTCTGCAATACAGATGTCAAAGTAGTTCTCATCATTAAGTATGTCATTGTAATAAATGTGTTAAATTTGAATTCAATGTTAAATCATTTTTAAGAATGATTCTGAGCAAAGAGTCTGACAGCTTATATTAAGAATATTTATATTGCTATGAAATTTATTTTACTTTTAATAACACAATAGGTCAAATTGATTTTTGTCCAAAACACTGCACATGTTGTAATATTATTATTTAATTATAAAATAATTTTCAAATTTTGATTAAATCTATTGCTAATAAAAAATTATTGTGGTTCTATGAACAACTTTATTTTTTTAATTTTATAAATACTTTATAAGGAATTCCAAACCTTATTATATTTTCAAGTTTTCATCAATAATTTCACATCTCTGTAAAAAGTTTAAAATTTTAAATATCATTAGTTATTTTTGAATACAAAAAAAAAAAATTTATTTGTTTAAAAACTGATTTAATATAAAAATTCCATTCTTTCCTAATTATGAAATCTACTAGTCACTATATTTATTTTCCTACCATAAAAGGTTAGGTTAGGTTAAAAATTGAAGCATTTAGTCTACTTCAGTATCTTCAGACAAAAAAAAAATCTTTTGTAGTATCACATATTCATCACTCAGAATCTAAAAAATATTTTTATACAGATTTTACTTTTATTGTCCTTTATAAATGACTTTCCATAAATTTATTATAATTTTATAAAAATTGAATGTTTATCATTTATAAGAAACAAGTTATTAAATTTAATCAAAATTAGTTAAAAAAAATATAAATTATAATAATCATTATCATTTAATGATAAATATTATATATATATATATATTTATTATTTATACTATTTATAAAATAGTTAAAACTAATTAACTTTCAGTTATTTACAGAAAAAAATACACATATTTAACATAGTAATTTTGATGATTGTCATGATATCAACATAATAATAAAAAATAAGAGAACATTGCTAAAATTTATCTCTTATTTTTTCTTCTATTAATAATATTGGGCCTAGATGAAGATTGTTCAATTTCAGAAGACTTAATTTTATCATCAAATTCCTTACAGATATCATTAAACATTTCTCCATTTTTAGTAGCCATCATAATTATGTGTTTCTCAAAAGCTTTAGGTACTAATGTTTTTAAAATCTTTAAGTCTTCATTGCTTACTTCCCCACGATCCAACCCCAAAGTGAAACCCATAGTTTTCAAAATTTCAGTGTCGTCAACCATGCTAAATTTATCATTGAAACTCATTCCATATTGTTTTTTGTCTTCTGATATTTCTACTTCAACAGATGTATCTTCATTTGCACTAATAGCCATAAAAGGTAGATTGACAAATGTGTTATTAGGTGGAGGACCAAATTCATTTTCCATATCTTGATTACGTTTCACTAAACGTTTAACAGCTACTTCTTGCATAATGATTTCTTGAAGAGCTAAAAGTTTTCTTTTTACACTATTAAGACGGTTTTCTTTTTCTTGAACAAGATATACACTGTTTTGTATGGATCCAGTTGGTAACCCTTTCCAGGTTATATCTTTTTTATTCTTAGCAATTATATCTAAAGCCATTAATACATTCAAGGCATCATACACACGGCGTCTAATATTTTTTTGATCATATAAAAAAGTTGGGCTTTCACTGTTGCCAACACATTCAGCTACTAATTCATCGGCCACTTCTTTGTATGTAGTAACCATTTTAGTCTTAACTTTATCACATACTCTTTTTGAGAAATGTCTCAAGCCTTTGTTAGCTTTTATGGGCCGAATTTTAAATGGGCTTTTTTCATCAGAATATGTAGAACGAAATTCATTTGGAGTTAGTTGCATGGGCAAATAAGAAATCTTAGTAGAATCGAGAAGTTTTTTAGTAGTTTTAGTCATACGACCTTCTAATAAATCATTTAAAATGTCTGTTCGTACAATAACATCAGAAGAGTTGATATCATTGTGCAATTTACTTTTACTGGGTTCTTCATGTCTAATGTCTTCTATGAATTCTAAATCGCTACTACTAGATTGTTCTAAATCATCACCACAGACAACAATAACTTCAGGATCTTCACAATTTACTTCCAAATCATCATAACTTGAATCTGTCATAGGTTCATCATACATCTCTGATGAACTGTCATCTAAGAATGCTGGAGAAACAGTGATGATTTCAGTATTGTTCTCTTTTAAATCGCTCATTCTAATAATTTTTCTAATTGGCTTCTGTTGCTGTTTTTCAATAAGATCCTTCACTTCTGGTTTTCCATGGCTACCATTTATAAAATTAGAATTTCTAGTTGGTAAACGTATAACTTTAGAGTTGGCATAGGGATCTTTTACCACATACTTCACTGTGCCAGACATTGTTGTCAATTTTAGTTAATATAGACTCTGTAAAAAAAAAAAATGTAATATAACCATAGTCTAAAATAAAATTTTGATTTTAAGTTCTTTAGTGGGTTGCATAATAAATCTTGGGGTACACAGAACGAGTAAGGTTAGAGTATAAAGTTGACACTAATTCATGTTTATAAGAAATTATTAAAATAATTAAATTCGACATTAGAATGAATAGACTTTCTGATAGGAAAAGCCTGTGCTTGACGCTTGTCAAAATCTACAGACAAATTTTTGAAGGCTGCCTGCAATATATTAAGAGGTTACCACGGCTCAAAATAACTTTTTAGCCACGGGAGTGACTCTAATACCGTGAAAGTGGTTTATATGATATTAATATGTAATAATTTGAACTTTGTGTGACCGTTTATAGAGACAGAGAAGTGACTAAATTATAGAGAGGACGACTGTGAACCTATGAGACTTAACGGCTCCATTTTCTAGGAGACGGATCGAGCAGACGTGACGATCGAATTTGAAAAAAAGCACGCGACCAGTCCACCCGGAAATTGGTTTCGCTTTTGACGTACCTTCTAAGACGGTTCGACTGCATAGTCCGGGCACACATTGAAACCGACTTGCGTTTGAACAGACCAGGACAGCTGCGAGTTTGAGACGGGTCGGGACTGCTGGAGCTAAATAGAAATATCGACACGGAAGTCGAATCGTGTATTCGGATCCAGGACCTGGACGGCGGCGAATTATAAGAATTACGAACGTGCAAACAAATTTCCTCGCATTTCATGGAACAGTAAAACCAATAACTACGATGGGCGCGAGTCGTTATCACGACGTCGCACCGTCATTATCACTTTATCACCCTGCTCAAAATATCGTAGTAATGCGCCAGTCGCTGATGTTGTTGTTGTTGTTTAAATGTTATTGCCGCGCACCACCGTTGGACGGTGGAACACGCGCACGCACAGGCACAGCCCAACATATAGATGGGGGGAGAGTGAACGGGCTACCAGTACGCCGCCTGCCACATAAAACCGAAACCCAAAATGGCCGACCGCCGTACGGTCACAACAACGACGCTGCAGACGCCTTTTTTGTCCGAACGTTACGCAGAGTGAGCTTTTTACGCCGTCCAAACAGCATACGGAGTATCGAGAACGACGCAATAAGACAGTGGTGAGTACAGCTCGTTCGCGACCTCGTCCGCCGTTTTCCGGTCGCCGGCGTTATTTTTTGGTTGGTATGGGGACCGAGAAGCCGTCGGCCAACACTGGGACGACAATGCTGTACGGCCGTACGGGCAAATGTTTTTTCATATTGGCAACTTTGGTTCCGACCGTTACAGGTTGTCCATTTTTCGGCGGACACGGACGGACGTTGTTTTTCTCGCCCGCGCCACTACATTGCGCTTATAAATTGTGAATTTCGTAATTTTTTCGGTGTCGCCCGACCGCGCCGACTGTAATGTTCGCGAAGCTGTCCCGGGTCGGTCGTTTCTGTTCCGGACGGTTATTTTTCCCGATGGAGTGCGGATGCGACGCCCCCTAGATCTTGCAATTTTTGCGTTCGTTTTCATTCGCAACGTCTATACAAACAATTATCATTTATATATAATATACACATATAATTCCCATTTGCCGCCGAAGACTAGGCGTGTTTATTGTCCATCAGTCGTTATGAAATCGGTGTCGACCGGACTCCACGCGTTTCGTACGCCGTAACGGCGGACGACAAGTCTTTTTGAAAAAAAATTATTCCTTTTTTGTCGTGTCGCTCGTTGTGCCGGAGCGTTTGGTTTTTTTTACGATTCCGTCCGTCGTGTTCATATCTTTAGAAATGTGTAATATACTATGTTCATATTGGGTATATATTTTGTTATTGTTGCTGTTTTTGTTAATGGCGTAAACGACGTTGTCCGAACAATTGCGGTAGTTTATGTAAACGACTATTACAGGACGTCGGTGTCCACTGTCCGATCGTTTTTTTTTTTCACCCAATCGGACATCTTAGTTTTTGATATGATTAATTAGTATTAACCATGTAAAGGAACATTATTATTATCAATTATTGTTATTTCATCATTCGATAAACGATTTCTTCTAATGATAAAATCTGAAAAGTCCATACGATGTTTATTGATGGGACTGTTGGGAGATTCGTCAATTCGTGATTGCCATCCACCCACGCCCTCGTTTTTTTTCCCTCCAAAAGTTTATTTATTGGAATATTGTTTTTATCAATAATAATTTGTCTGTTTAGCGTCTCATGTATATTACACTCTTGAATAGTTTTAGTAAAGGATTTGGCTCTAGTCTATCCGATCAAAAGACAAATTATTTAATTGTGCAACTTTCTCTTCCTGATATCAAAATTTTGAATATTGTTTATCTATCTGTTATTTTTGAAATTAATTTGTAATTTGTTTTAATTGTTATATTATTGAACTTATACACAATTTATTATCATTTTATTTTATTTATTTAGATTATTGATCTGATGTTTTTCAATCTAGTATAATATTATTTAACAAAAAGAGTATTAATATGAGTTGGGTATATTGTTTTCAACTTTACTAGTTAATGTAATTGAGATTTTAAATAATTTAAATGACTGCATAGTATCAACCTCATCTGCAATGTATTTTTAATTATTGCTTAATCAGAATAGTATAGTTTGTTCAATATTATCAGTTTAAGTTCATTAAATTGATAACTTCAAGATTAGTTTCTTATGATTAATTAACTGAATTTCTGAATTTTTTTTTTTAGAAATTTTACAAATTAGTGAATTATTATGGCAACTGATCTAGAACATGAAAGGTCTTCAAATACGTGTTTAATTTGTGATGGTAGCACAGGAGTGTCAGCTCGAAATGCTATCTCTATATTTCAGCACCGTGTGACATCATCAGATCGTACTGTAGTTAAGGTAATCGACGGTGTCCTTGGTATAATCCTCTCTTCAGAAGATGTACATTCCATTGTTGTCTGCCGTCGATGCTTTAAGTCTTTGAACGAAGTGGATGAACTTGAAGATCGGTTAGCTGACATTAAATTAGAGCTTACCTCTCAATATCAACGTACACTCAAGTAATATATTGAAGACATTTTTATTTATTTTTGAATAAATGTTATATAATAAATAACTTGTTATTCTAGGAGTAAATCTGAAGGTTTAGATATACATACTATAGACACTATTGATACAGAACTGGAAGTTGATACACCAAAGCCAGTTAAAAAACGAGGACGGCGTCCCAAGGTTAAGGAAGAGTCTTTTGAAGTACCTATTTCTAATGAAGAAACTTTACATGTTGATATTGATATCAAAGACATGGAAAAGCAACAAAAGTGTTCATCAGTAGATAATATAATAGAGATGTTAGAGGATGAATGTAAAGATAACAATCTGGATTCAATTAATATTGAAGATGAGTGTGCTCAAAAACTGATCCAACCTGCAGATATCAAACAGGAAGCTCTTTTACATGCTGACATGGAAAATATTGATGAAGACGATGATCTAGATGACAGTGCATTACTTGATGACGATGATTCAGATTATGAAGGGAATGAAGAAATTGATGATCCCAAAAATGATTGTGCTGAGTCTAGTAGTCCAAAAAAACCAAGAATTACTAAAAATTCCCAAAAGAAAAAAACCCCTGAAATCCTTATACCACAAATGGTAAGTTTTAATGTGAATCTTTGTAAATACTTAAAGACTAACTATATATATTTTATATTTATAGTTGGTTCATCATGATGGAGACGTTTACACTTGCCTGTTGTGTAGTGTAGATAATAAATTTACAGCAGATGCTAGAGGTATTGTAATTCATGCAAAAAATGTGCATCAGATTAAGTTATTTATTTGCGATATATGTGGGCAAGAGTTCCTTAAAAGGTAATATATAAATTATAATAATTATACAGAACTACCTCTCCTTTGTGAGGGTTTAACATAATCTTATTTAAAGATAATAATATTTTAAATAGATAGATGGTTCTTAACAACGAGAAAACATAATTTTTTTTTTATAAAATGTTAAATGTGGTTCATAATATGTGGAGTTCATATGACTTGTGTATTTGCCAAATTAATATTTGCGTTTCCTAGAGATGAGTTACAAGTCATAAAATGGCCAATTTATTAACCATATCTTTGCATAAAACCAGAATACCTTATTTGTAAATAACTCAATAAATTACTGGATAATTGGAGTACATGGCAAGTACTGAAGTGTACCAGTTATGATATCCCAGCTTAACAATCAAATAAGATTAAAAAATAAAATAAAATTTTTTAAATGTATAAATCTCTTTTATGCAGAAAATTGCAACATAACAACAACTGACTTTTTTGCATGAATAAGTATACATTTGAATAATTACTTAACTACCTTTAAAACAGAATAAGTATTTATCAAAAACTAACAAAGTAATAATATTTTTTTTTTTTTTTGTAATGATAAGATTTTATTTCACTTTATCACTTTTGTTACATAGTTTTTTATTCTATTACATATTATTAACATTAATTTATAAAAGGATTTTTTTTTACTATTACACTTCAAACTGTACAATTAATTATAATAAATTGTAAGGTTAAACTTTCATGACTTATATTATGATAGCTTGTTTTTAATTAATCTAATATTTGTTTATATACATTTTAATGTTGCACGCTTTCTTCTAGACCTGAACTGATGAAACATCTAGAACATCATGCAAATAGTGAAGATGGTAACTTTGTTTGTGACATTTGCAGCCGAGTATTTACCAATGTGCGTATGTTCAGAGTACATAAAAAAATGCATATGCCACAATCTAAAAATCATACTTGTGAAACTTGTGGCCGACAGTTTGCGTAAGTAAAGTTTATTGATCATATTTATTTCAAACAATTGGTATTAAAATTAATTATTTTATAGGTCTCGGAACACCTTAGAAGAACATAATAATACACATACAGGTGTGCGTCCATATCGTTGTGAGATTTGTGGTAAAGATTTTACTTCCAAGTATACATTTAAAGCACATGAAAAAGTACATACCAATCGTGAGCGAAACTTTACTTGTATTAATTGTGGTAAAGCTTTTCTTACTGAGCAAAATCTCATACATCATGAACGAACACATTCAGGACTTAAAAATTATGTATGCCAAAAATGTGGTTAGTATACAACTAATTATATATATATATATATAAATATATTGTTATTACACAAAACAAAATTAGCAAAAAATAATGATTATCTACTTTAAATATAACTTTATTTATTATAGTTTTTTAATTTTCTCTGCTTTTATGTTTTCAAATTCCATATTATTCCTTTTTTTGATAATCAATAACTCCCATTTTTTTTCTATTTTTTTTACATTGTGTAATAAACTAAACCTTATCGATTTATTATTACCAATTAGTGAATACTGATTATATAATATTATTTCAGTTAATAGTTTTAATATTTTTCTAATTTTAGGTAAAGCTTTTGGTACTGCACGCAATTTAGAAGTGCATTATGTTGTACACACAGGTTACAAACCATTTATTTGCCGTATGTGTGGTAAAGCATTTGCTAGGAAAGCTGAAATAAGGGATCATGAGCGTATTCACACCGGAGAAAAACCATACCAGTGTGAATTCTGTGGAGCAACATTTAGGTATTAATAAATTATAAAATTTTATTTTTTATCATATATTATAGATGAATAATACTTTTTCAAATTTTATTTTTCATATATGTAGTCAAAGAAGCAATTTGCAATCTCACAAACGAGCTACCCATTATGATGATAAGCGTTATAAATGTACAGATTGTGGTAAAGGATTTAAGAGACGTCGCTTATTAGACTACCATATGAAGGCTGCACACACTGGAGAAAGACCGTTCAAATGTGATGTCTGTCAAGCATCATTTATTTACCCGGAACATTTTAAAAAACACGCACGTATTCATACGGGAGAAAAACCTTATTTATGCGAAGTAAGAAATTAAGAGTAGAGTAAAAACTATTTCTTCTCAAATAACGGTATTGATATTTACTAACTAAATTTATCAAATTAAGGTTTGTGGTAAAGCATTCAACAGTAGAGATAACAGAAATGCTCATCGTTTTGTACATAGTGACAAAAAGCCCTACGAATGTTTAGTTTGTGGTGCTGGATTTATGCGTAAACCATTGCTTTACAATCATATGACTCAAGCGGGTCATTTGAATGATACTATTGTTGTTAATCAACCACGTCTAGCATCTAGTCCTGTAACCATACAAGAAATTCAAGAAGACATTCAAATGCCAGGTACAGATTCTGAAATGGAATTGGCCATGGTGGTTGATTCTGATGGAAACCAAACAGCATTGGTTAGTATTCAAATTAAACTGATTATGTTAATTAATAAGAATAATTAATTTAATGTAACAAAAATAAAATTTAGCGTGACATGACTGAAGAAGAAAGAAAATTGTTTGCTGGAGAATTAAAGGAGCACATACTTTTGCCAACCAAACAAGAAGATCTCGAAAATGATTTAAATTCTGTTGAGCAAATACTTGTTGATAATAAATATCAAGTAATTAACCATTCCATATCTAATATTTTTGTTATTTTTATAACTATCCCGTTTTTCAGATTCAATATACAACAACTGATCAGCATGGTGATGTTCATACAATGTTGAACATGGATCATCATGGGGATGACGGGGATGTGGATGTTGGACACATGGAAACTGTTACTGTCAGTGTTGGTGGTCAAGAACATCGTCAATTAATAGTGCCAGCTACTCGTCATATTACATTGAATGAAAGTGATGCTGCAGCATTTGCTGAACATGCTACTATAAACGGCGAAAATGTACAAATAGTACAGATACAAATACAGGACGATGATGGAGAAGACCAAAAACATTGGTTTAACATTATTCAACCACAACAAGGATAACAAAAATAATTCTAAAAACTATAATATTTTAATTATTGAGGACTAAATTTAAGTATGTCATTTAAATATTATATATATATATATATATATAATGATGACAGAATACTAATATTTATCTTAATTTTAACTAAGTTTTAGCATAATATGCAATATAATGATTTTTATTTTATGTTCATATTGTTTACATTAAATACATTTTTGGTATTTATGAATTTAATCTGTTGATCATTATATACAGGGATTATAGTTGGTTGACTTTAGGTTCATTTTACGATTTTATGCTATTTTAAGATGAACTTGACTTACTGTTGCACTTAAAGTTAACTTTTTGTGATATAACCTCCTATACTTTCCTTATTTTTAATTTTAATACAACTTAAATGACTTAGAAGTATAGTTATTTTGTTCAATTTTATACTAATAAATGTCAGAAATATTTTTTATTTATTTATAATTTATTTTACCTAATTTTTTTATAATTAGCACCTGCGATTTATTTTATGTCTAACATTAATTGTAAATTTAAAAGAAAAACAATTAAATAAAAATTTTAATTTAGATGAAACATCAATAGATTATACTTATACAGATGATTGTTGATATAGTACATTACATGATATCAAAGTTGTAATCATTTAAAAAATAAAAATATATTTGAATTTGCTTATTGTCACTGTTAATGCACTTTTTTAAGACTTAAATACATTTATTCATATTATATGTTTCTAATATGATGAGTGAATCGTTTAGAAAAAATAATATAAATTACAAAATAAAAATTGTTTATTTTCAAGTGTATTATCTAAACATTACAAGGGTTCTGATTATTGAGGTCCCTACCTGGGATCTGCTCCTTTCATACTATTGTACGAGTTCATGCCCCCCTACCACCAACTTCAAAGCTGTGGTAAAGGTGAGAATAGATTGAATGCCTTAGGGCACTTAATAGTGGGCATCAAAATACAGTGAACGATTTTTAAGGTTTAAATATGTATGTCGAATAAGAACGTATATTATGGCCCTGAAGCATCAATGTTAGTTAGCATTTCTGCCCAGGAATATAAGCATTAGGTAATCAACTGTAAACTATTTTGCAAGAAAGATTAATATCGCTTTCCCTGTGTACACATGTCAAATATCCCCTTAAACATATCATTATTATATAATCTTAAATGTTATAATAATACCTCAATTAATCGAAAAAAGTTGTAGCTATTATACGTAGTACATACGACCGCGACGTACCTATAGCTAATAGCTATTAATAAATATGCAATAACATCAATAGCATACCTATGTGTTATTTTTAATATATATGGATATTTTTATTTTTATCAGTGTCCTGGAACTATTATTACATTATTGCGGTCGGTCGGGGTTCGGCGGGTTCAATTCTAGGAAACGAACACGTTCTCACGCACAAAAACAATTCAAAAACGTATTGTCCGCCCTTGACGAACATTATATACTTTTTTTTTTTTTTGTTTTAAAGTATCAATCTTTTGCCAATTGTACAGACTATCCTAGCTATCGGAAATAAATCCTGAAAACTTCTAAATTCGTCACGAAATTATTTGAAAACGACTTTCTTAAATTTTTAGTTTTATATAACTAATATTTTGAAGGTCTTATAATTTAAAATTCAAATTTTGAAGGGTTTTAGTGATTGATTTCTTAAAAGTGGAAAAATCGTGTTCAAGTTAACTTCGTTATGAATTCAAACATGTTTTCAGAATCTTCTTTTTCTGATTACTAGGATAGTTAGTTTTTGACAAAAGATAGGTCTATTTTGACGTGACAACATACAATAAAGTCGCAGTATTACGTGCAGTGTTCCATCCGTTATGGTATTATCAGTGCGGCGAAACACAATTGCGTATGGTCTTTATCTGCAACTTTGAAGCATCATTGCCATTTGATTTGAACTAATAGAACACACAATTTAAAATTAATTGACAATTGGATCGGAAAGTTTTTATTTTACTAATAACGTTCAATTTCATAGTTCCTATCTTTCATGTAGTTATTTCAATTCTAAAAGAAACGCGAGAGGAAACGTACGAAAATGCAATCAGTATTCTCAGAGGTCGAGTTAACAAAATGGAAAATGCTGATTTAATTCGTATAAAAGAATATAATGAGTATAAAATTCATAAAAATATTATGATAAATTTGTCAACAATTAATTATTTAAGCGGTACCAAGGTATAACATTTTAAATTGAATACACTTTTACAATATGTTACCTTAACCATTTATTATTTTTAATTATTTTATTTTATATAGTAATATGTTATATATATATATGTATTTTTTTTAAACTAAAAACTTAAATTTGGTAAATTGCACAGCAAATCATACGCAATCGTTTGACTTTTTGAATAAATTTTAGTGTTATTGTTTAGCGTACGTAATCTTGTGGTACCCTATTGATGCACGAGGAAATAACCCCGAATGTAAAATAAACAATATTGCAATGTCAACATTACTATGCATAGTATCATTTTACTACAATTTTAATGAAAGCTAATATTTATTAAAGAAAGCTGTATCATTTTTATCCCCGATTAAATCAATTAAAGATCCTTTTGTTAGGTAAGTAATTTGCATAGCTGTTTTTAAATAGGTACCTAATGACAAAACAGATACATTTTAATTTTAATTTTAACTTTATTTTATAATATGGAAGTCCCGTAACTAGGCAAACGAGAACAATTGTACATTGTATATTTAATTTAAATACATATTTGTTATAGCCTGAGTGGGTTCAAGATTAAATTATCTTATGATGATAGTATACTTTCAGAGAATGATAAATTGATAAAAAAAATACTCATGTACACGTAAGTAGTACAAATCAAATATTGCCAGAGGAAATAATTCAAAATATAACTACAATGTAAGTATATACATTTTATTGTATTTACTAAATACATATATTGTAAGTGTATACCTATATTTTCAATAAATCACTTACACCATCTTCTAAAAAATCAAAATGTTCCCTAGATTCAATAATGATTTATCTGTTGAAAATTTTAAAACATTTAGAAGAACAAAAAGAAATTTATCATTTATTATATAAAATATACAATGAAAAACTTAAGAAAATTCATAATTTACATAAGAACAACAAACGATTTAAAACAAAAGTGAAAACATTAAAAGATTTAATGAAAGTTTTAGAAAAAAAATTTCTAAATTAGAAAATGTTTCTACATTTGTTACAACTTTACAAGTATGTTAAATATTTAGTATGTTAACAAGTGTGTTAAAATATTACTACTAAATCATTGTTTAAATTATATTAATTATTAACTAATTTTTTACAATAATGTATACAATTAACACTAACATAGATATTTATTTTACTATTTGTATAATAAACTTATGTCTAATAAAAATTTTATACTAATACTAGAAATAATACTTAATATAATATTTATAGTATAATATGGTGTATTTATTTATTAATCTTTTATATTAAACTTTATATTAAACAGTTTTAGAACGCTGCCGCTGCAATCGCAAAAGCAGCACATAACTACGGCAAATTTGTAATTTTTTTTTACCGAAAACATGTTTTTGTATTTCCCGTTTTCCTTAGCTCTCATTAGTCGTAGAAACATATTTTTTTCAGCAAAATAAACTTGAGAAGTTCTTCTAGATAACTGCGTTCTAGATTTTTGATATCTTTTCTTTGTCTATTTTATACGGTTTTTTTCAAAATTTTACAAATTTTGAAAATTTCAAATGCACTTATCATCGGTTTGAAAAAAAAATAAATATCTGGAACGCAGTTGTCTAGAAGAACTTTTCAAATTTATTTTGATGAAAAAATCATGTTTCTACGACCAATGAGAGCTAAGGAAAATGGAAAGTACGAAAATATGTTTTTACAGTCAAATTTTGTTACCAGAATGGCTTCTTAATGTCAATAATAATGTTGTTTATATATTTCAAAGCAGAATAGTTTTCCGATTACTTCGATGTATAAAAATTAAATTTTGGACTAGTTTTTTATGACTTATGAGTTATAACTTCATAAGTATATTTTAAAGTATCGATGAGCGGAATGGAATGGTACCTGGATAACCCGCATGACGTTGATCCACTATTCCGCTCATCAAAACTTAAAATACTTATAACTCGTAGATTACTCGTCCAAAATTTGATGTTTATATATCGAAATTGTGAAAAAAATATTCTGTTTTAGAATATTAAATCAAAACTGTATATTGTCATTTAAAATAGTAAATAACTTAAAAAAAAAATTTGAAAAAATATTATTTCTTTAAAAAAATGTTTTGTAACAACTTAAAACCATGTAAACAAAATGTTTTGAAAAAAGTTAATACTTTTTATTGTTATGAGTATTTTAAGTTAAATGAATCGCTCTCTATATTTAAATTTGAATATACCTTAATAATAATCACATTTTTTTTTTAATACAACATTCAATATATTATATGAATTCTAATACTAATTATTTATTATTTACGGATAAGTACGTCATGAAAACGCAAAATTTCTTCTAAAAATTTGGAATTTAAGTAAATGGTACATGCCCCCGATATTTCTACTGAATTTTAACAGAGATATCTTAATTTTTATCCTAGTGTTTGAACGTTGAAGTTAAATAAGTTATTAAATTATATTTATATTAATAAACATCAGTTTCAATGAACTATTTTGACAAACTATGTCTGTTTTGATACAGTTTGTTTAAATAAAATGAAATTCATTAAACATTAATTATTCCAATAATAGGTACCTATTTGGCTATTTGTTTGAATTTATTCCAAAAACATTTGTTTCTTGTCTAAGTTACATTTGCTCCAATGAATATTTGTTCCAAAAACTATTTGGAACAAATGTCTATTGGAACAAATAGTATCGTGGAGTATGTAATATAGTCCCGTATGATGCTACTATTGCGAAAGCCTCGTGACTTGTAATGTTAAGTGATAACATTACCATTTACCAATATTGTTTTGTGACCGCGCTACGCACGTTAGCTTTGCTGTTCAGTGTTTCTCTCTGTATTAATCATAGTATAATTTTTAGTCGTTGACTTATAATTTAAAATACTATATTTCATAGCGATTTAGTTGGATCTATATTGCATCATGTCAAATGGGAATGAAGAAAAGTTTGATTCGATGCTTCTGGCATTAGCTCAGCAGCACGAGAAAGGAGTAGAACAAGTAATTAAAAACAATTATAAAACTAATGATTATAATATAAATAATTATATATAACATATTATGTAAATTTTTTTTTTTTAATGAAACGAATATATTTTAAATTGTAAATAGATTGTTTAAAGTTGTGAAATTTGATAATATTTTATATATTTAAAATTTAATAAAATATTTTTGTTTATTTATCTTAAATAGGTAACTGATATAGTATTCCTTTTCTCAGCCATTTGTGATGATGAAATTTCTTTACTTTAATTTATATTTTTATTTCATTACTTATTTATAATAGTCTATTATTGATTTTTCTCTATTGTTAATTCAATACTACTGTTGCTATAGTAACATATTTAATATAAATTGATATTTATAAAGGAGCACATAACCAAATTATATTTAACAATACATAACATA
The DNA here is from genome assembly GCA_014851325.1 of Pentalonia nigronervosa. Classification (NCBI taxonomy): domain Eukaryota; kingdom Metazoa; phylum Arthropoda; class Insecta; order Hemiptera; family Aphididae; genus Pentalonia; species Pentalonia nigronervosa. The sequence goes on along the minus strand of JACXSJ010000127.1, from coordinate 80,818 downwards.
TTGTTTGTATTGTATAAAAATATAAATTTAGTAGGGTATTATAATGGAAATATTATAAAATTGAGGCCACTGGCACGGCAAACTCAAATTTTATCAGAGTTAAATTTTTTTTCCAATTCACCTGTGTCAGGTTAGTTTGCACTTACCGCAGTACATACCAGTTGGCCACTACACTTGAATTAATAGTTTTCTTAAAAATTATTATTCATTTGTTTATTTTTATTTGCCGATTTTGTCCTATATGGTTGATTGAAGTCTAGATTTTAATATCTATATTCCATTCGTATTAGGAGGAAACTTTGGTAACCAATTTGTGTGCAGGAGCATGGCTTAACTACACGGTAGGTGTATAGATGGTTGACTCGGTGGAGTGACAAACAGCTATAGCTTGACTACCACCCAATAAAAACTTGTCTTTGCAGAGGTTTTTTCTTAAAATAAATGTAATTATGTAATACTTTATTCGTTATTTTCAACAATTTCAATAAGTTGAAAATCTCTAATGGTGTTTTATTACACTTAAATAACGCAATAACAGCAATACCCCATTCTATGTTTAATACCTGACGTGAACTATCGTACTAACCAGAAATAGTTGATATGACACTTATTGAAAATTATATCCAAAAACAAAGTTATTAGTATTATCGTAAAATATTAATGGAACAACTGATAAAGAGAGATAGAATTTATGGCATAACTAGATATATAACTTAGTATGCAGGTTGATATCAAAGAATTTTTGTTTATTTAGACAGTAGGAAATATAAAGCTTTAAAAAAATCATTAAATGTTCATTTGTTTATATTATATGTACTTATTGCAATTTTTAAATGGTCATAACTGGTTTTAAAATCAAAATATCAAAAAAATCCTATGTTGTAGGAGGGCCTTGGATATTTTTACCCTATGATAATTGGTAAATTCTAATATTAAAAATAACAGAATAAAATGGATTCTTCTGAACATAAAATTTGTTATTTTGTATATTAATAAAATTGAGACGATACATGTAGGTACTACTATCCTCTTATTAGGTACATACAGGTATATGATGCACTGCTGTAGTATTAAGCAGGTCACAGTAATGAATGTGTTCAATTTTAATTCAATGATAAATTATTATATATGATGTTATATGATTCTGAGTGAAGACTGAAAATAATCTGTCAGCCTATATTTTTGTGTATATTTTATAACATATTAATTTTTGTTTTCATTGTTTTATAGTAGGTTGACTATTTTTTTTCCAAAAGCTAATTGTACATATTATATATTATTATTTCATATAATACTACTAACTGTTATTAATTTATAGGTTAATATTGATGTATCATAAAACAATATAAATAAGTCTGTTGTTTAAAAAGTTTAAAATAAAACTAATTATTTTGAAAATTTCATTGTGTATAGTTCATGATAATATACATTTGTAGGTATTGTAGGTAATGGTGATGAGTTTTAAGTCTACAAATAATATTTTTTGAGTTACAACAAAATTATAATTTAAACTTAAAATGTATAATAATATATTATAAAAAAAAATTGTGCTTATAATGTATTTTTAATATGTTTAAATTGCTATAAGAACAACTTATGAGAGATCTTGTAAACATTTTCATTTAACATTTTTTTATCAATATTTAATTTTTGTCAAAATCATTGCATTTGAAAATTTTATTGAGTGTATAAAATATAATAATATATCTTAAAAGTTGTATGCACCCATAAAAAATATTTTTAAATTATAATGAAATAACTATATATGTATATATGAAACGAACGAAATATCTGTATACTATTTTAACTACAAAATAATTTGTAAATGTTTGATATTTTGATGAATTGTGGTCAAAATTTGAACTTTAAATGTTTATAAAAAAAGTATGCCAATGTATTTTTAATATTTTTTAATTGGTATTATAACAATTTATTAGTAACTGTGTGATACGTTTTTAAACATTTTTACCCAACAAAAATTTAAAATTTTTGAATTATAACAAAATAAGAAAATTGTTCCCTGAGAAATCGGTAGTTTATGGGTGAATATCCAATATCTAATTTCAAATGCTTTTAAAAAATTTGTTTGAGTTTCCGGTAAACTTTTTTTTTTTGTAAAAGGTAGAAAAACTTATGAGAATTTTTATGTTAAATTTTTGAATCTTAGATTTAATTAAAACATTTTTTATGAATTTCTAAACCAAAAAATCTGCAAATTTTTATGATTTTGATGTATTTTGTTGAAAGTTTTTCTTTAGACACATAAAAACTATTGTAGATTTACATTCGATTTTTTTTTATTTTCACTTATAACAAGTTATGAAAAACTTGTATTAAATTTTCAAATATTTTGAAAAAGCAAAAAAATTTTTATCAACAATAATAAAAAAAAAATTTACCAAAAATTTCTTATGCCTATAAATAGGTCAAAAAGAATCAAAATATATTGAAAATTGTAGGGTGTATAGAAAATTTTATTATAAACATTCAATAAAAATTTCTTGTATCTACAGTCGTTATTTATTTTATAGAATATATTTTTTCACGAAAAATCAAAAATGATTTTGTCAACAATTTGCTTTCCAAAAAAATTCACGTTTTTCCTTTTTTTTTGTTTGTTTTTTTTCCCAACGCATTTAAAAAAAATTTTGAATTTTTTTACTTTTGACCCCCCAAAGTACTAACTACCCTAAACCCTAGCCTACGAAATTCCGACCATAAACTGACCGCATAAACTCGTCTGTTGCTGCACATTATCTATAGTGAGAGTAGTGATAATGGATCTATGGTGGGAGAAAATCATAACAGTAATAATTAGCAAATTAAAAAGATTGTAGTTAAATAAGTATGTTGCGTCTCAGTTTAGGAATATTATTAAAATTCAAATTTCCTTAAAATGATAAAATTTATTAAATATTCTATGGATTTATTTGAGAGTAATACAAAACATAAATGATAAATGATTTAGCTTTCATAAAAAGCAATTTTGATTTTCTCATTAATCTATTTTAAAATTAGAAGATCATCCATTATCACTTTATGGTGATTTGAAAATTATTGGTAATTTCATTGTACATTTTATCATATTTTTATTGCACATTTTAGTATATTTTGACAAAATTAATTGCATATTTTACTACTTATTTTATACATTGCATTGTATAAATCTTATCCCTAGTGATTACTACTTCAAATGTTATCAAAAATTAACTAATATTAAAAAATATATCTCTCTGGATATTTCATAAGATAAATGTTTATGTTATAAAAGTATTATTGTATAGGTTCATTGTTTTATTTAAATCTTCTCACTATATCATTCTACTAAAACATCTTTATTTAGGTTAATTTTTTTATTTTGTTTCAGCTTCTGGATACATTTTTTAGTTTTCTGGGTCGAAAAACTGATTTCTTTATTGGAAGTCCTGATGAAAAAGCTTCCGAACAAGTATATAATTAAACAATTATTAAGCATAAAATTAATATACCTACATAATAAGTATACTATGTTGATATTTTAGATGTTAATGTCAGTATTTAATAGACATCGTGATATTGCTCTGAAAGAAAAACGTGCACTTGATGAAAAACGTAAATCGGAAGCATTAAAAAGATTACAAAAGTCACAAAAGGAGAAAGAATTAGAGACTAAGCCAAAACTAAAAGAATTGACTGATGAAGAAGCTGAGCAACTCCAAAAAGAGTTAGATTTGGTAAGAATTTTTAAAAAATACATGTTTATTTTATTACATTATTTTTTTTAAAACTTCCTATACCTATTTTATTTACTTATAACATAATTATTAATGATATTATCATAGTTTTAATTAACATAATTTTATATGCTTTCAAACAGTAAAAATTTACTCTTTTTAGTAATATTATCCATCAAATTTACAAAAACTATGTCTATAGAGACTATTTCACCAATAATAATCATCATAAACATACATATACAGTTAGCGTTAAATACAGTTTTAACTTAAGATTTTTTTTATATTAAAAAATAGCTTGCATTTTAATATAGTTTTTTATGGGTTTTTTTTTTTTGTAAAGTTGATAATTCTGTTATTTTTTTTAACACATTTTATACCATTTTAAAAGGTATTGTAAACAAAAACAATGATTGCTTTTAAACATTACTTTGGTCGTATATGCCAATCGCTTCCGACTTACACTTATAAATAAACATAATTAACATAGAATATTATTTATTACAATTTTTCCAGCAGTGATTGCATCAAGCAATGACTGTTAAAGAGCGTCTTTTCTTATACAATCCTATCTCCTATATAATACAGTTTAACCTAGTTCTGTGCTGCTACATCGATTAAAACTTACTGACTAAGACTTAATACTAAATTTTGTACAACAAGCATATTTTCTTAACCTAGTTCATAGCTTTGGTATTTATGAATTGAGACACATATATAATACCACATTGTGTTGACATTAATAATTAATTAGAATAGTATCCATAAAAATTGTAATGTTTAAGATGCAATATTAAAATGTATTATACATTTCCAGAGACTACTAATTATTTATCAATTATGGGCTCTGCTATAAATAAATAAATAATAAACAAAAATTATTTGAGTAAAATATATAGGTTATACTTTATATGTAAGTATGGATTGACTGGATATGATATTTAAATTTGTTGTTTCCACAATACTCATATCAGACCTATTATATACTATTTGTTGTGGTCAGATAAGATGAAATATTATTTCTAAATATTTTTATAACATTTTTTCAATTAGTGTTTACAATTAATTGGTAGAGAATTAATTTTAATATTTTTAAAGGAAAATTGTTGACTTAAGGAGATTTTATTTGATACTGACTGTTTTTAAGGAGTTCCATATAAGTAATTTTTATAAATGTGAATGTGTGCGTAGTAAGTGATAATTAGTGTGTGATTTTAATATAAAAGCAATAGCAAACTTAGGCCACCAATTTGTGGTTAACAAGTAATATTTTGTCATTAAAATGTGTAATTTTTCTTTATCATACTGACAAAACCAGTAATCAGAAAATATGTTTACAACATATTACTATTTGTTATGAAGTTTACTCAATATCCATCATGCTACTTTTATGATTATTTTTTCTCAGTTCAGTTGATTTGTTGTTTAACAATTCTGCATTTTTTAAATTTTAAAATAAAAATTGAAAGAAAGATAATAACTAAAATTTGAAAAGGTTGAGATAAATATCATATTTATTATTGCACCATAGTTAAATCAAGTTTGATCAAGTTTAATTGATATTATGGACAAAAATAGATATGTTTTTGTCAAGGACTAACCTGGAATGGACTGGAAAAGGACTAACAGACCTAATCTAGGGTGACCAATGACCATACGTCTCGTTTAAAAAGGGATTGTCTCTTTTTTGATCATAGTATCATAGTTGTACCGACAAACTTGAAACAGGACACTTTTTGTCCCGTTTTAATCCCGTTATCTTCATATTATTATGAGTGAAAGAAAAAATAAATTTATGAAACAAATATAAAACAATATTATATAAAATATTTTTGTTGTTTTTATAAGTAGCTCTTGATACATAGTTATTATTCCCCCCTCCCCCCATATTAGAGTTCTATATGGTTCTCGTTTTTAATACATTTTATCTTCAATGGTGGTTTTCGTAAAAAAAAAAATTGTTAATATTAAATTTCTTTAATTACCATGAGTTATTTTCAGTTATTCTCGAGGTTATTCTTTTTTATTATTATTCAAAAAATTTAATTAAGTTTGCATTAAGTAAAATAATTGTTTAAATTAAAATCAAATACATTCATATTTATTGTTTATAATTTCAATGTATAAATATACTAATCATTATATTAAAAAATATTTCAGCGAGTAATATATTTATTATTTGGTGGTTATTATCTGTTTGATTGCAATTATTGTAGTTTAATCAATTTGTGGTTTTAAATGGTTATATGTTTATTCATGTTTTATATGTTGTAAATGGTTGTTTGAAATTGTAATTTATATGTTTTGAAAAGGGTCTCTCACCATACTATTATTACAATTATTGTTGTGGTTGTCATTTGGAAAATCACTTATACAGTTATATAAAGTATATAAAACTCGATAAAAGAAATATAATTTACATTATTTTAATTTAATGAAAAAATGAACATTAACAAATTACAAAGTTATTGTATGATATATTTATATCTTTTGATAAATTGTATTGGGTTGTAATCTATGTTACAGTAAGCAAGTCATTTTTTAAAACATTATCTTCAAAAAAAAAAAACACATTTTGTTGAATGTTCTCAAAAGTTATCCTTGTTTATTATTGATAAAGTGTCTTTGTTTAACTTTGGTTGAGCAATTAGTTTCTTTTGAATATATATATATATATATATATAATATTTGTCTCTTGGATGCCATATTGAATATTGCAGAATACCTTTTTTTTAATATTATATTTGTGTTGCTATGTTTTGTAAGGATAGTCAAATGGGAATAATTAAGAAAGAGGGTGTTTAAATATAAAAATAATTGTATTTAACTTGTGGTTTTAATTTAAAAATGTAGGTATGTGGATAGTATCAATAAGCAATATTCTACCTCTGTTATATATTCGGTACTATTGTAATTAGCTTGGACATCAAAATCATCTAATTAAAAAATAATATAGGAATATTAGTTTTGAAAAAAAATATTTTATTCTACAAAACATTAATAATTTTTATCAATAATGATATAATTATTTATAACTGTTTTATGCATAAAATATAACTAAGTCATATATAAAATGTAGTTTTAAGAATTATGTAGTTATTATAGAAGTATTGTGCTGCCTCAAAACATAATCTACATTAAATGCATCAACTAAAAAGTGTAGTGTACAATTTATATCTATATTTATGTATGGTTGTATAATGTATAAGTGTTATAATTTTAATATTATGTTAGTCTGTTAAGGTAATTTTATAAACTTGATCATTCTATAATTTCTTGACAAATTCTAATTCATTTTGTACCAATTTAAATCTTTTTAACTATTATGTCAGTTATTTATTATGAAATTAATGGATTATTAAAAAAGCCAAAAGGAAAAAAATTTTACCTACCATATAAATTACTTATTGTTGGAATAATTTGAATGTTGCAACTAGGCTATTTAGTAATACAGTAGCATCGGTTTTATAATCGCCACTGGTCATGGCCTGGCCACTTTTTATTGTGTTTGGTTGTTGTATTATGTGGTTGTCGTTAGGTTATATGGTTGTTGTGTTAGGCCTGGCACACATCATTTACCAAAGTCATGTAACATGTAATAGATTTATTATTTATTTATTTATTTATTAATTCGTTAATTTATTTATCATTAAAGGTCGGACATTTTAATTGTTGGCTATTGAATTTTGATTTCCCTTGACTACTATTTTCAAAGTGTGGTGCCATTGATTTGATAATTTTTCAAGTTTTACAATAATTGAAAATGTTCTCATCAGATCTCTATTAGATTGTTCTGTTATGTGTGTGGCATGTGCCATATTTAAAAAAATGATAAATGACAATATTTCTTTAGATGAATTCAAAATAGCAACCTTAAATTTTATTACTGTAAACATTTTATATCTGATTAGTTGTTTATTTTATTTTACAATTGTGAAATCTTAAATCTATAGAGAAGCGGTTGATTACAATTTAACTTTGTTACTAAACAAGATAAAATAAATTTTTATTTTCCCACCGTTTGTAATAATATTATTAATTAGGTTTCCAATAAATTGGAGAATGTGTTTTTGTAATGATTTTAAAATTCATCCATATTATCCTAACAACCCAATTAAAAAAAACTAGTATTATGCAATCTATTTTAGTTAAATTATAATTACCAAAGATTGTATCGATGTTCCTATAAATAATCTGCTAACATATAATATGTCTTGTTAATTTTGTATTATATTTTTAACTATTTGTTTAGAAAAAAAATTTAAAAGCTGAAGATTCAAAAAATTCTGGTATAACAAATGAATTATCACAACCAATTGAGGAAGACGAAGATGATCCAAAAGAAAAAGGCAAATTGAAACCAAATGCAGGCAATGGTTGTGATTTACCTAATTATAGATGGACTCAAACATTATCTGATATTGAAGTAAGTTTATTTATAATTGTTTTTAGTTGACTTGTTTTGCAGTCAAATTCTTTTTTTGTTTAGTAAAATGTTAATAGTATAGACAAAATTGTGTTTATAAAATATTGTTACAGGATAGATGATATTGTATTTCCCCCTGGAATTATATCCTTATCATAGTTATATTTTAAAATGTGTATACAATATACATTTTCATTTTTTGCACATAATATCATCTATTTGTAAAATAAGATGCTTTTGCAGGAGGTTTTTTGTATATTATTATAAAAACTAATTTTAATATTCAATTCTTATCAATTTATTTAATACAATAATTTAAATAAAAATTTTAAGGTAGGTACATCAAACATACATTAATAATTCTCATATATTATATGATTTATAAACTATAATTTATAATATTCCATTTTATTAGTCCATATTTCTTTGGGATCTTTGTAATATTGATAAAGTGAATGACTTGGTTTTTAAACAAAGTTGTTTGTACAAAATATTGCACGTCCTAAAAAAAAAAAAATGATTAGAATATTGTTATTATACCAGTAACAAACAAATACAAAATATGTTACCATTGATAATATAACTATAATAATAGTTAGTTTATAGATAATAATAATTACTTGTGGATTATGAATACTATTAATTTTAATAGTTAAGTTTTTTAATATTATGATGTGATTAAAAATATATTAAAAGCAATATATACACAGTTTTCATGGTAGTGTAAAATTATGCAAGTATAAAGAGATAAGTGAACTAATTCTATTTTTTCCAAGCCAAAGTATTCAAGTTTTCTCCCACTTGTAATGTTGGAAATGGTAGTTTTTTTATGTGGTTATACTATTAATAAAAAAAAATATACATGTGTAATTTATAATTTTGAAAACTGATTTAATTAATAGTTATTTTTTCTAGGATATATTAAAAATGTACTACATATATTTTATTGAGTCAAGTTAGACTGTGCAAGTTTCATTAGTAATAATATGAGTCATTACAAATATGCACATACAAATTTATTGCATATTGTGAATATTCTTGATGACTTATATACTTTTAGCATAATATTTGTATTCTTAATAACTTACTGTGAACATAGTAGATACAATATACAATTGTTAGGAAGAAAACTATTGTCATAGAAATTACCAATACAGTAAGTTGATGTCGTTCACAACAACATGTGGTAGGCTTTCTAGACTTATGCCGATTATGTCCTATGCCATTAACAATTGTAAAATGATTTGATGATGCTACTGATAAAGTATCTAAATCATTGTTTCGATCAATATATTTGTTATGAGCATCTAAGTTTTCAGCACATAGTAGTAACATTGAAGTTGTAGATGATTTACTCTATAATTAAAAATAAATGTAGAATTAGAAACATGTTTTACCATACCTAATGAATAAAATAAAAATAAAATTCAGGCAAATTTAAAGTTGTATAAAAATACATTTAAAACAAAGTATTGAAAGTAAAACTATCAATATGTTTAAAAATGTAAAGTATTTAAACTAATATTTTAGTTAAAAAATATAATTAAATAGTTGGGTAGTTTGTTGATGTCTAAATAGAGCCATTTATTTTTTTTTTTTGAAAAAATATAATATATCTTATTTATTAATAGCATTGAGAATGAAGATTATGTTAAAATGTATTACAATTGTAAATTAGCAACTAAAATATAAAAAAAAATATTTAACCAATTTTATTTAAATAATGAGGAATTAGTATTTATTTTCATGTTTTTCTTTCTATAAAAAAAAAAAGTATATTCTAAATAATTTATTAATATTTTTTAGTTAGATAGTTTAGTAAAATCAATCAATTTATTACTAATCATTCTTTTTAAAATTGTTATAAGTGTTACACAATATTATTATAATTATAATATCAAAATAAATAATTTAATAAAATAAGTTTTCTACTTAACCATTAAAATAAGAGTCACTAATATTTGTAAAATAATTCAAAATAATTATTATAATGAATAATAAGGGTTGCTTAAAAGTTAAAATATGAAACTACTTTTTCAATTGATATGCTATTTTTATAGAGCTCCAATAAACAAAATGAGAACTGATTCAAATTCTTACCCAAATGTTTAACTATAAAATATTATTCTTTTAAGCTTAAATAAACTATGAAACATTTTAAGGTAGTATTATTTTTTTAATAAAGCAATTCTGAACTTTACACGTTGAATAAAAATTATATTTAATCAATATTGTTTGTATTATCATTGAATATGTATGTATTTAAAATTATATTTACACATAGGTACTATCATAATATAACACAATGATGGTATAATATATTTAAATTAGGTATTTAAAAAAATATAAGTTGATTTTTTATTGTACAAATTACTACAATAATTATAAAAATGTCTTAAAACTATTAATGCATTTTTTATTGAGTTGTTTTAATAACTTTAATAGCATTGACTATTACAATTTTTGATCTAATCTAAACATCAATGATAAAGAAAAATTTATAATTTTCTATAAACAACTAAGTAACTTGAGGATAGTTTACCTTTATACTTAGTTGATTAGGCGATGTGGATGAGTCTGGCTGCGATTTGTCACTGTAATTTTCTTGTTTTGATGATGAAAACGATGGTCTTGGTATAGACCATCTATACACCTACATGGCATAATAGTTAACATGAATTAATATACTATGTTGAACACAAAAATGTAATATGTACAAACGAAATATGTAATTTTATGATTATTGAAGATCAAGGTTATTAATGGGCGTCGTCTAAAACAATACACCTCGTCGCGATAGTACCTATAGGGTATTTGTAAAGAAGTAATAAAGCTTAGATGGGGCCATGCGGGTTATGTAATATTTGAACCGGATTTTTTTCTGTTAAGTTTCAAGGTCCGGGTCATGTATTGCAATTTTAAGAACTATGTAATCTAATTTTTAACGCCTTAGGTATTAACGCCGGGTATAAGAGTTACCAGGTTTTAATGTTCTTTTCTGACAATGTGTAATGAAAATTGTTCTATTATTAAATTTTTTCGATACATAAAAATTGTATAATCGTTACATGTATGGAATTTCAATAATTACTAAGTTATGTCTTAAGTCAACTATTGTTATTTTAATTACAAAAGTACGTATATAAAAAATAAATACCCACATATAATATTGTCGTAATTTGTGATCTTTTAAGTCTTTTTTTTAAAGCCCTCAAAAATTAAAATATTTTATTTTAACATATTTTTGGGGATATGGCTATATGAGTATAATATAACATATTAAATAAATAAATAAATATTGCATTTAAAAGTAATTATAGATTTTTGGTTTTTTGATAGAGAACATTTATAATTTTCCATAAAAACTATTAACATTTCATATTATAATATTACAAAATGAATAGCTGCAAATAAACATAATATTTTATGAAATTTAATTATTATTAATTAAAAGATAACACATTAAATCATTTATATTTTGTGATTTCTTTAACTCTAAATGCTTGATATACCTACTTACATATATAATTTATTATCAATTTTTATAATTGCATCATATTATAATATAATAGTGTAAAATATTTGTTTCTAGAATTATAATTCATAATCATGTCAACTCCCACTTACTCCCACTTTATGATAACAGTTATTAATAATAATAAAAATATCATGTCTATAAATAGGTATGCCTTACTTGTTATAAATAATTAATATGTTGTACAATATTATAGTGTTGAGTTGTGATTAACAGTTGTACAGGTTTATGTATTATGTCTACAATATACACTGACGATATACTGGAGGCTATGCTATTAATAAGTTACTTATAAAACAATTGTAGATAGATAACAACAGTGCTAGTGAATGAAGGGGGTTATTTGACCATTGTATTTATGAAATGAGGATAATGCAGAAAGTGTTCATTGCCAATGGTTGTCATTTATTTTAATTCCATGTGGATTGTGGACGTGACAACTAAGATTATTGTCTTGTTACTAAATTTCATAGTCATAACGTCTAATATATTATCAGTTTGATACTTTGATAAGTAAAAAATTAAATACAATTACTATATTATTATAAAATACTATAATATTATATTAGTTATTTATTGACTATAAATACACAAAACATATAATAAAATAAACATTAAAACTTGAAAGGTAAATTTAAAAATCTCATCATTTTTTTTTTATCTTTATGCACTTATTGCTAACGTAGGTTTTTTTTTTTTTATTGAAACTTTGTGTAACAATTAGTCTCGACGATTAAACGTAGGTTTTAAAAATATAAATATTTTTTTCTGTTAAATTGTTTTAATAAGTACAACGTATTACATATAAATGATCATTATTGAACAATTATTATTTATGTTATTATTACTGTGTTTACCTATTGGCTACCACGAAATATGAACTATTTTATCATTAATAATATTTATATTTAATTTTTGATAGTAGTTTTTTCTTTGCTAAGTTATTTAAAAAGTTTCTATTTTATTTACGATTTACATAGTACATTATCGAATTCTTTAGTATTTAGGACTATTTAATAATATAAGTGTAAAAATGAGAAGTAACGGGTTTTATTTGGACATTTTATATAAATGCCCAGAGTTTTTAAGTTTACGAATATGTTAATATGATATATTTGCAAAAATATTTTGACTTTTTTTTAAAGGGGGATTTGACGAAGAATTGCCATCCTAATTTGTATGGCCATGATTAAGGATTATATATATGTATACTACACTGTTAAGTATAATATACATGAATTGAGCATTGATGCTTGTATAAATGTGTTACTATTGAAGTAGTGGATGAGATTTGATATAATAAATAAAATAGCAATAAAAATGTGTGCATTTACTTAATTTATACATTGCGTACCCTGGAGTCATGTCATGCAGTCTTGGAATATGCAAAATTTTTTACAGGTACCCGCAACATAGTATGTGATTATATAGGCTCTAGAAACACGGATACAAATCCGGATACGAAGGCGGATCAATAGAGTTCAAGAGATCTGGTTTCGGTGCAAGGTCATATATTTTTATACTTGTATTATTTTTTTGTAATAATATATTTGCACAATTTATACTCTAAAATCATGTCAATTTAGACGGAAGTGCACGATCATTATTATTATTACTATTATTACAACATCTAGGTACTACACCACTAATTTTAATTGAAAATTGAATTTTATTGATTTTTTCGTAAAACATTATTATTTAATTTATGGATAATTTCTTGGTCTATGATTTTTCTTTATATAATTTTGTAAAAGTCGTGGCACATGTGGTATCAAGGTTTTTTCAGTCATGCGTTAACAGAATATAAGTACGTTAGTTTTATTTTTTAAATATATTAAAATTAAATTATACTCTAACGTATACTTAATGCACTAAACAGTTTAGCTTAAAGCAATATTTACTGTAGTATTTTTTTTAATTTTGAAACCAACTAGTCAGTTATTTGTTAAATTAAAGAAATTTAATTGGCAGTTATTTTAAGTGAATTAATTATCATTACATATTATGTGTCCTGTAAAATCATTTTGGTACACAATGAGCATTACTGTATTTCTTACTTAAAAAAAAAAATTATTCATTAACACAGAATATTTGATTTATATTATATGTAATTTAAGTGTTAAACTGTTGATTTAACCAATATATATGTGTATTACTATAATATATATTAAATAATTTACTGTGTTTAAACATGTACAATGTACTTGTATAAGCTAATAGCTAAAAATTAAAAATATTAATAATATTTTGACAACAAGTTAATATTAAGTTTCGTAAAAAAATCGCGTTAACATAAATTATTTCTACGCACTTTGAGCTGAGTGAGTTTGGTACATAACCCAAGTTTCTATAATATATCTATATATTATATGTATATTTTTTATTTATATACTTGTATATAATTTAATTTAAATATCTAAGAAAAAATTTCTTGTCTACAATTACAGAAACAATTTAATACTATCAGTATTTGGGAGTAATGAATGAAAAAATTTTATATTCAGTGATAGTTAAATATAGTTTTTTTTAAATTCATAAGTAAAAAATTACAAATCATTTTTATCAATATGAATTATTTATATTGAAAGTTGTATTAATTTGTATGTTTATAAATTGTATTATTTCTATAAGTATTGGACATTTTGATGTTCTTTATTCAAATGTGTTACAATATATTATAATATGTAGGTACCCAATATAAATTAGAACAAATTTAAAATTATAATTTTAATTCCTGAAATCTAAGTATTCTTAACTGTATATATTTTTAAGCACAAAACAAGTAATATTGCCTGCTTTGTGTTAGAAATAAATTATCACAATTACAACTAATGGCTTTGGGTATGTTTCATATTGCTAAGTTTGTTCGTTAATTATTATATTGAAATCAAAAATATTGGTATGAATGTCATTATTTTTTAATACTTTATATAGAATAATATAGTAATTATTTTCAAATTTCAAATTTATTATTTATAGGTTAAGTTAATTTTAATTGCTCATACGTTGTTAAATTTTGGTTTAATCGTGTGTCTATAAGTATAATTTATTTAGTAGTCTGATATAATTTTTTTTTACACTGTAGACGAATTTAATTGTAAAGTTACATGTTTACTTATTTTATTTAAGACTTAAAATCATAATATTTAATCAAGTTATTGTGCCTAAAGAAAAATCGTACATAATTTTGTATTATTAAGTTAGTTATTATAATATTTAAGAGAAGTGTACTTACATCAATAACAGTGTTGTCAATATCAACAACGCTATCTAATTTTGGACTCATAGTATAGTTCGAAAAAGAAAACTTCCTGCCTTCTGGGGAGGTGGCCTTTTCTTTTTAAAATAAACTACGAGCGCGCATTACTAGATACTCGTAGCGATGATATTGATAATTCCTCGTAGCCGGTGAAACATCACATGCACCGCCTAATACTGCGTACGAGTATTTTATATTACAGCCATAATAACTAAGACATCTTGGCGGAGTGGGAATATTAGTTGATCTTGATATTGAACTTCAAATTCATGAGTTCTCTGTGTTCTACGATTGCAATACTTACTAAAAGTATTTAGAATTGTACCTTATACATGTGTTGAATTATAATATACAATGTAAATAGTAAAATACATACATTTCAATTTTATATTTTTTTTTTAAATAAATTATCATTTAAAACTATAAAAAATAGGGAAATTCACTTTTGCTGTATAAGCTTGGTAGGTTTTGAGCATAGGTGTGTATACGAGACTTATAGATTTCATAATAATATTATTATCGGCCAATATTTCATAATCACCACAGATATAAAAATAATATAATAGATTGGCTAACTCATGATAATAGTAATATTAAAGACAAAATCCGCCATTATTGTGGGAATTATTATGGGTGTTATTACAGAATTTTCTGGCTTCTACGCTATTGCCTATTTTCATATTACCATTAATAATAAATACTATTAATACTATTAATATTATTAATACTATTTATAATCAATGATACTATTAACTAAAAAATAAAAAATAAAAGTATATATGATAACTTATTATGTTTATCTGTGCTTTATCTATGAACGCGTGGTGTTATCAACCAATGAACAAAATATTAACCTTGTCAATTTTGTTAATTTGGAAATATTTTTTTTTTAATAATAAATTATTTTATAAAAAAAACTTAATTATTTACAAAACATTTTGGAAACACTTTTATTCCAAAAAGGGGGGGGGCTATGATTGATTTAAGAGGGCTAAGTCACCTAGGCTGCTAAAATTAGCGAGTATACCATGTTAAAACATTTAATTGATGTAAAATTTGTAATACTTACTTAAAATATTACTCTAAATAACTTGCATAGTTTAATGAACAATATGTGTATTTATAGATATATTATAATGTATGCTTAGCTATTCTTTGATTGGTAAATACTTGTATGATTATAAGTATTGTTGTTGTAAAAAAATATTTTCAAAAATGGTAATATTTTTAAAGATAATGAGTTTAATAAAAGTAAAAATAAAAAGTTTAATTAAGTTCATTAATTTTATATACATCTGTTATAAAAAATATTTTTCGAGTGTAAAAAAAGTTATTAAAAAAAATTAATGGATAAAACTGGTTTAAACAATTAAATATTAAAAAAACTATACAAAAGAAACATTCAAAAAGGGTTAAACTATTATATTGAAACCATGTTAAAGATTGTTAATGAATTTTTAATTTTTTATTTTATCTAATATTTATTAAAGTATTATATAGAAATTTGTGGCAAATTTAAATTAATCATGTTATCATTTTTAATGTTTTAAAAACCACTCATTAACATCATTGAGGTTTATATATATATATATATTTGCACATATTTATTTGATTATAAATTTATTTGTGAATGTTTTTTAAGTCAAATGATATAAATTGTGGTAAAATATGAATTTTATTTAATGCGTATCAATTTTATTGAAGTTATGAACATTGATATTATTGTATTAAAACATAATATTAAAATTGCATATTGTTTATCATCGTATTTTTTACCATAATTTAATGCAATTAAACTATCTTTCTTTAGCATCATATGCATAGCGTATCTTTAAAACAGAGAATAAAAACATAATAATATTTATAACTATTATTATTATTAATTTGTTTTATAGGTAATTGTTTAAACACAATTATTTTCTATAATATTTCTTAAACTACTTATTACGACATTAAGTCGTGGATATTGTTTAAAATGTAACATATATGTCACTTTCCTCCCTAAAATATACTGTAGTCCTTCCCTTCTCCTGTCTTGGATCACATTTTCACATTATACCGTTAATTGCAAAAATGTGATTCAAAACTTGAGATAATTTAAAATAATTAAAAATATTTATAATTTATATCATTTTTGTGTAAACTATTGTACTATTCATATAATAATTATTATGTACAGACAGTAAATTTACTATCTTATTGTAGTAAAAAAAGTTATAAGTCAACACGTTTTGCAAACCACACCCAATGTGGCCGCTAATACCGAGAGTTTCATTAAATTAAAAAAAAAAAATTGTATATTTTATTTTAATCTAATATTTTATACATTTTACAATTAGGGGTTTGTTTTTGTTTGAAAATTATACAAGTTTGATAAAAATGTTATCTTATAGTTTATAGCTTCTATATAATAGATAAGTATTATAATTTTTGAGAAAACTGTTAAAATTGTTGAAGTTGATTATTTTCTTTGTTTTCCTTGCATATGTTGTAAATGCAAAATACACTTAATTGTAGTATAGATTTTTTCGTTTTAAAAGATTAAGTAAAACATTTTTCATTGTAATTTTTTTAAAGTTTATATTAGATCATTCAGATTCTAACCAATAATTATTTACTAATTTTTGTTTACTGTTAAATGTGCTTAAAAAACTTCCAAAAGTATATTCAATGTAATTACGTAACCAATTCATGTTTTCTATAAATGATTAGAAAAATTATTTTTTCTAAATTGTATTAGTATGTGTACATAAAGTATTGTAATTATATTTCGCCAAGTTTTTGCACGTCAAAAGAACGTGATCCAAAAGGGGAACGTGACATTTATGGACAGGCGGTTTTTTGTTTATTTAGGACTGTTTGTTTTTTGTAATTATCAAACTCTGGTCACGTTATTAATTTTAACTGGTCGTTCGTTTTCACCAATCGAGTTTTTGTTTTTCAAAGGAATTCATAAAGTATATCTTTTATTGATTTGGTTACTGTAGATATTAAAAAAAATCCATATATATATATTAATATAATATAGTTTATGTACACATTTTTGTCTTATAATTATAAAATATTAACACAATTTATAGAAAGAGATACTCATCGGAACTGACTCGGGCGTGATGATCACCTTGTAGATACGTATGTGGAGCAACATTTTTAATATTGTGGTTCTTATTTGGTTACACCTCTTTGTTTGCCAACGAAATTACTTTATAAAATATAATATGACCAATCTTTAAAAATTAATCATAATATTATTTTTTTTGTACCGGTTTACGGTCGGCATTATTATTACACTGATTATTGATTAATTGTTGATCATTGTTAATTAATTTATAGCACCTCAATTTACTTTAATGTCCTCGTATAATACTGTACCCAACATAATAAAGGTTATTAAAGTTTGAGTTTTTAATCATTTATCAATAGTGTGACAATTCTTAACTAATAAATTACAAAATAGTGTCAAATACTTAAATATTTTATTTATTTTATCTTATATAGTTTCCCACTCGCGTTTCATAGATCGTATTTATTTTATAAATATAATTTTTTTACCCATGTATATGATATGAAAACCATATGAGTGAAAAGTAAAGTCTGGAATATTAGCTATACGTTATGTTATTGGTATATATGTTTTGTTTGTCATTGGTCTTTCGATTAATTGTCTATGGATTTTTTATGATCGTTATGGAAATCCCTAATCTTCGTCAAGGTTGCGAGAAAACTGTCAAGACGTCTGTTGCTATCTTTCAAAAATACATTCTTTATTGGTCACGACTTTTTTTATTTTATAGTGACGTTGGGTTTTATGGAGTTGTAGAGAAACTCCATTTAGGAATGTCAGACATCAACACTGTGATCTTCAACGGATCTACAATTAATATAATATATCTTATTATAAAAGATTAGTTATTTCAAATTATGTATACCCATATTAATATAATTTTATGAATTGTGAATAATAATAATAATAATAATAATAATAATTCCATACAAAAGAAACGATAGTCAATAAGCGTTTGTTTTTGTTAAAATCGAATGAATGATTCATACTAATAGTATGTTCATATATGTATTGTGCGGTGCATATTACACACATACACACACCTATATAAAATATATTTAAGTTATAATAGTTATGTCATATACATATTTTGTATCTTTTACCATTGATTAAGTAAATTTAATTTTAACGTACTTAACGTACGTCTATTACTATTTTCAAATTATCTGATGTCGGAACTAAGTAGTTATTTTAAATACATTAAATAACTTTGGTTGGTAACTGTTTTACTAACTGAATCATAAAAATAATTGTCGTGTTCGCGTTAATGTTTCTTTATTTTTAGATTTAATACATCTACTTTTATACGTAATTATCAGTTCATGGTTGTTTGATAATAATTACAAAATATTAAACTACTTAATTTTTAGTGTTTTCTTAGAGTTTTAAATATTATATTTATCATGATATTGATTTAATATTAATGATGTTTTATTATGTTAATTGCATAAAACATAATACTACACTTTTTGTGAATTAATTTATTTGAGTGCAGCTCAATTTAATTATTAAAAAAAATATATTTATAATGTAGAATTATAGACAATTACAAACTAGGAGTGTCCGTGGGGAAAAGTGGGGCTGAGCAATGTGTAGCAAGTTAATCAAATTTTCATATATATTTAGCAAAATATATATTTTTTATTATCACAATAATTCACAATACAGTATAATATAATTTATGACCGATTCAACACAGCATTTTCATAGACGAAAAAAATATATCTTGATTTTTAGATTGAGATAAAACATAAAATTTAAGATAAAAAGGTATTTCCATGCATTATTATATCAATTTTCTTGATATAAATTTTACAAGCATTGCAACTTGTGCGTCCTGTTATAGCTTTATTGTTGTTAATTTATGATCGGTCATAATTGAAAGATAGCTTTAATAATAATCCATTTAATGTTTTCACACGTGAGAGTGCAACATATGTTTAGCCAATTTGAAATTCTGTATCATCAATATCATCAATAGCTTTTTCCAATGTTATCCCCTGCGATCGATGGATGCTAGCAGCATAAACTAGCATCAAAGAAAACTGTTTTTGAGAGCAAGAAATACCATTTTTTTAAAAAGAACTTTATTAAAGGTACAATGGAAATAGATTCTCCATAAAGTTTGGGTCCAGTATATTTAGGAAAAGCCATTAATACACATAATGACGAATTTTCGTTAACAAGTTCCTTCTATACTTGCATTGTAAATTATATTAGTTATTGTTCCAACTGATCCATTAGCGAGTCCTTTAGAAACCTAATCATTTTTTAATACTCGTAACTATTTATATTTATTTTATTTTACTCACTACACTGTTGCTAAAAATGATCGCTAGGTCGTGCCCTCTTCATCACACGGAGATACTCTATTGGACGTGAGAGCATAAAATAAACTAACATACATGTACATGTTTAGAAAATCCCCAATACATCATTAAATGTGTAAATGAGTAATTATTCATAATTAATTATTAACAGTATTTAGAAATGTCAAACTTAATTTATGCACCTTCAGATAATCATGAATATATATTTTAAGTTTCATGACGATTGATCCAGTAGTTTTGGAGGATAGAGCAATAATAAATTGCACGAACTGGGGGATATAAAAGGTACGCTTCGCTCCGCTCAATTATTTGATTACAAAACTATTTTGCTCGAGGATTGTTTGAATAGTTAAATATTTTAAGGTGAAAATGATTTAAATGTATTTTTAAACTACCTACATTGGTACATGTTATTACAAAAAAACCTTTTTGTTTTAAACTAATTAAAAAAAATACTTATTATGTATGTGTGTTATTGTTAAAGAGTATATATTTTACACGATAATGAACCAAAAATTACAAAAAAAAATTTCATTTGTAGTCATAGTTTATAATTATAATTTGTAATAGTGTAATAATTAATTCTAACTTGAAATATGTACTAGAATTGAATACCTATTAGATTGTAACATTAGTGCTGTGGTCCCTCCTAATTATGTCGCTGATTAAAAAAAAAAATCTGTTAAAAATTGTTATGGTTTTCTCTTTTTGAAAAGTATTTGTTATTTATATTTTTTGTCTTTTGAATTGTGTAATATTTGTATTTTCGTAGGTTAGGTTATCTATAGATTACATATAGAACTAGAAGTTTTTTTTATTTATACACCTCAACTGCTACGATTATCGGCATATCTAATAAATACAATTCATTCAATGTCGTATACAAATTATTTTAAAATTTGATATAATATATATTATATTATGTTGTTCTATTTATATTTTATTCTAATTACATGTGATAAAAAGCTATGTCTGTACGTAATATTTTTCTGGAAAAGATTCGTCTTTGAGGAATTTAAGAAGAATTGTTTTCATCTCTGGGTTAGGTGAAAGTATTTCGCATAGATTGTAGGGGAGTATCAGTCCATCTCTAGAGTCCTTCGTCTAGAGGCATTCGGTTAGCAGGTGTTTGACTGTTGCAGTTGTGGTGCATTTGCGTTGTTCTTAATTATTCATTAGGTGTTCGTGGGTGTATATTGTGTATCCAATTCTTAGTCTTTTGATTATTGTTTGAGATGTGTGAGGGCGTAAATCGTCGTATTCCCAAGGGAGGGTGGTTGATTTTAGTTTTCTAAGTTAATTGTTTTTTACTAGTCATCATTTTTGTTGGCATATTTGGTATAGGTTTATATTTATTAGGTGTTTTGTGTAAAGATGCATTGTAACATTCCATAATAATGTAGAAAACTAGACGTTTGTTTATTATTGTTATTGATAGATATTTAAAAAATTAAGTACATGCAATTAAATAAGTAAAATATTTTAAATTAATTTTAAACATAGTAAATATAAATTAAAACAATTTTTTCTTGAAACTTTAGGTCCTGTTTAAATCTTATTTAGAAACCAACTGAATCGTATTTATTACTTATCAGTACCTATCTTATAATATTAAATACTATGTTTTATTTTTTTTCGTTGCAAAGGGGTAATGTCATAATAATAACATATTTGAGTCAAAGACCTGTTGATGAAAAGAAAATGGCATTTGTTTTTTGGTCAGGTATACTTCAAATTTTAGGGTTCAAATCCCATGTGTGTAATTAAAAATGTTCATCTTGAGTTTTATCTCGCAAAAATAAAAAAACAATAACATTTATTACGAAAAGCGTTGAAAATTGAAAAGCGTTACACTAACGACAAAGTTGTAATTTCTTAAGATTAGGACCCTACTATTTCAACTTTCATGACTTTAATTGATATTGTTTTATTGTGTTGTTCAACGCATTCAAATAGGAATTTATCTTTAATACAATTTTTATTTTTTCCATCTAATCTCGATAGTCATCACTGATTAATGATCAAGTGTTACATATAACGCATAACGATGACGAAGATATATTTGTAATATAGGCACCTATATAATAAATATAATATTTTATAATTTAATATTATGTTCTATATATTAACCTTGAAATGTTCTGCAAGGCTCATTAATGTCGAAATCATATATTTTAAAGTGCACATTATATATTATAAATAATTATAAGCTCAATTTCTTTAATTTTATATTTATTTTTCTCACAGCTTAAAATTCCATCTAAAGCTGCATTCAAATTGAGACCACGTGATGTTATTGTGAATTTGAAAAAGAAACATATTTACGTTGGTATAAAGGGACAGCCGCCGATATTAGACGATGAACTACAGCATGAAATTAAACTCGAAGAAACCACGTGGTTACTTGAAGACGGAAAAACATTCCTTATTAATATTGAAAAGGTAAAAATAATATAATATATTATTATATTTTATATTGAATATTTGAATTATTAAAGTGCTTTCCATAACAGACTTATTTTGCTACCCGAAGAGTTAGAAAATGTTTATTTCTAATATATTATAGCAGTGTATGATATTCCCGTTTTTATTCTACGATTATTAGGAAAAGTACTGTGAATTTTCACTTTTTACCCCTAAAAGTATCAATTAGATCCAATTTGCTACTAGAAACTAGAAACCATCGCACACTC
The DNA here is from genome assembly GCA_014851325.1 of Pentalonia nigronervosa. Taxonomy (NCBI): domain Eukaryota; kingdom Metazoa; phylum Arthropoda; class Insecta; order Hemiptera; family Aphididae; genus Pentalonia; species Pentalonia nigronervosa. The sequence continues at coordinate 57,798 of JACXSJ010000127.1, read as the reverse complement.
AAAGTTAGAGATTGAAACATTTTTTCTGTCATAAAATTGTCTCATGACGTAACAAAAACGCTATTGTAAACCCAAAACATTCATCCGCTCAGATTTAAAAATTGAATTTGACTTAATTATACATTTTTGTCTAATAGTATATTTATCAAATATAGTGGTGCAACCCCAAAAAAATTTTGGATTTTAATCTTCTTTTTTTTTATTAATTTAAGAAATATTCAAGCATACATACTATTTTGTTTGAGTTATGAATAGTTATTATAAGTTAATTTGTATGCTTTTCAATTGTGTAAATATTAGATCTAGTGTATTATATTAAATATCTTGTATTAGCAATAAAATATGTGTACCTGTATATTTTTGTGTCTTCTCACGTCGCCGAAACCTTTTACCGACACCACAGTTCACCATCTATTTATTTACATGTTCCCAATTTGCTGATTCCCAATTCACCAAATATAAATATATATAAAAAATACATTATTTTATACTAGGTATATAATAAAAGTCAATATAAATTATTATATGTATATATGATATTTTATTATATCTATGTAGTCCAATAACGAAATTTCTTTTGATTGCAATCTGAAATAAAATAAAAAATTACTTCTTAACAATGCTACCTGCAAAAATGAATCATATTATAATATTTACCTATCTTTTGCATTTGTCAGTCTTTCTTCAAGTTTTTGAAACTTCATTTTATAGTTAATGGTTTAGGATTGCCATTTTTCTGGGCTACAATGTTGAGTTCAAAATTTTGTTGTTAATTTTTTATCTCATTGATTAACAAAAATATATTTGACTTTGATTGACTTATACATGGGTTCAAAGCTGCATGTCAACCTAAGTGGTTAGTTGTCCGTATCTTATTGGTGTTGAAGTGATTCCATATTTGCTGGCCAAACATGCAAGCATCATTATTCAAATATGTATGCACAAAATAGTCCATAAGTTTTATAAGGTCTAAAAAAGTAAATATTGAATATACTAATCAAATTATTATTAAATTGTTTTCAATTACTTTCATTAACTGGTGTTTCAATATGAATAATTGACCAACACTTATCTATTTCTTCGGTAAGTACCTGTTATAAGGCACATATTCTCCGAACAGTTTTTTTTTACTTTGTCATTGTGTGCATAATCATGCACTAGTCCAACTTTTTGTACTTAACGCCATATGGATTACCCAAAATATTTTAAAACTGGTAAATTTGTCGGTAAATTAGGATTCGGCAGTAGGTATACCAAGTAGGTATGAATCTATATTTTAATTTAAACTCGTCAAGTTTTGAATTATATTTTGATCCTTTGTATGTACACACTTGCACTTACATATTTTCTTAATCTTGTTTTGATTTAACGAAATGTCAACAACCGTAGTTTTTTTATCAAGTTCAGTTTGTAATTGTTTTGTGATTACGATGATTTATTATTACTTTAAAGTTTAATATCAAAACACACCATTATCTTGCCCTGGCATTGAAACAAGTCAAGTGCCCAACACCGGGTTTGGTTGCCTAATATTTTTATTTTTAATGTCAATTTCTAAATAATAGCTAGGCTGAGTAATTACTTCCGTCTTATTTATGATGCTGACTGTCTATTTGAATTTAATTAGTATATTAATATTGAAATTATATATATTTTCATGAAATTAATTTTTTTTTTGTTTGATGACCATTCAATAACTTATTTTTGTTTAATTTAGTTAATTAATTTTATTTAGTTGATTGAATATTTGAAAGAAATGTTTTAATCAGTCTTTTAAAAATAGATAAATTTACTTGTTAAGTACAAGAAAAGTTTGTTGTAGAATTTTTAAAGTCTCATCAAGTTTTTATTGTCTTAAAATATTGCGATAAATAAATCCACTGACATTCTTATAGGGTAAAATGAGGGGTAGAATCATAGAAATAGGGGACAGGGGTAAATTTTTTTTGAATAAGATGGTGCATTATATTATATTATTAATAAAAAAGATAACTTTTAAATTATACGATTTTGATCATAGTGAAGGAATACATTTTTTGAAGCGATAAAAAATCTTTGTCTTTTACAGTACATGTACATGTAGGTTGTTAATTAAGCTAAGATTATATAAGTTCTATAAAAAACAAAAGTTGACACAGATTTTTGTAAATTATAATTCACCTATAGTTTTCAAGGAAATTAAACATATTTATACATAATACATTAGCCCACACGGTGACCATTGAATTGGCTCCCAAGACAGACAATATTGAATTGGTTCCCAATATAATTTTCAACAAGTGGTTCTCAAAATATTAAAGTTTAAAAAGTATGCGACTTTAATTAAAATAAATTCAGTTATATATTAAAATAATTTAAAATACAAATATTCCAAATATTCTATCAAAAATATTCACTGACCTGCACTGTTTTAATATTATTTAGTAGGCTTAAATCTGTGTGCGAGAATTTTTATATATTCAAATCTGGATACTATACCTTTGTCATATTTATGAATTTGACTGTCTATAAATTGTATTTTTTCTTGTATATTTTTTTTGTGTGGTCTTTCTACATTGGAGCTTCTTATAATAATTTCAGTATCCTCTTGAATACCATACAATACATCTATGAAATTGAAAATATTTGGATGATTAAAATAAAATTGGGAATTAAATTTTGAATGAAAAGATTCACATGAATTAGTGGTACGACTAACACTACTGCTTTTTTCTGCCCAAATTAGAGGTGGAAATAAAGAATTATTGTCAATATAATTTTCAACTAAGTAGTCCATAAATTTTCTAACTTTTTCATTATTTGGTTATATTTCAGCTAGTTCGAATAAAAAGCAATCGCCGACTGATTGCGGATCTAGAAATGGTAAACCAAATATATACGTCAAATATTCGCCAATTTCTGTTTTTTTGTTCATACTCTGTTGAAAGGCCCAATTTTCGAATTGTTCTATACCACGATTGTCCTAGGTGAAACCGATAACCACGAATTTCACTCAACGGCCAAACTTTATATATTACGTTGTGTATAGCAACTTCAAAATCAACATATACTTTTTTTTATTTCGAATTGATTATTAAAAGTTAAACAATAATTATTGATAATTTAAAAAATGTTTGTGTACGATTGTTGATTTTTATCATTGAGTAAAGTAAAAACTAAAGGTATATAGTTATTATTTTTCATTACGTGGACTGTGAAAAACTGGTAAAAAAATTTTGTACAACACGAGAATGTACCATCAACATATGTAGACGACTTACTTAAAAATTTTAAATTGTGTTCTGTGCTAAATAATAAGACCCCCTTTTCCGCATCATTCGTTTGTAAAAATTGTTTACCATCAAATGTTTTTTACATTCATGGTTTGTAAAATATCGTGCACTTCTTGTTTGTTTTTGGGTAACTTTGGACGTACCGGATTTCGAGCTTGGAGCATATTGTGTTTGATGTATTTAACATCTTGCGTTGTTATTAAATTTGTTGAATTTTCCCTTAAGTATGAATGGCGTTCATATAAACTTTCGACAGCTTTTCTTTTCAGTCCGTTACTAATAATTTGGCGTTCAAGTTTGTTTTCTTCATCTGGATCGTGGTTATGGTTAAGATTGGACAATTCCCATACAACATTTTCTTGGTTACAAATTCTCAAATAACCTTTGCCATCCTCGTTTAGTACATTTGAATCGTTTAAATGCATTTTGGAGAAGCTTATGGTAGCTAAATTTAAACTTATTAACTATAAAAATTAATTCTCCCTTTTCACTTGTCATTTTTTCTACCAAATTCATTTTACGAGTATATTCATGTATAGGTACGAATTACAAAAAATTGCAACGAATTGCGACGGATACGAACTGCGAGTACTGCGATTACCGCGTTTAATGGATATCAGTGAAATACTATACTATACCTGTATAGGTTGTATAAATACGTTATCGGATTAACGAATTGATAATTTCAAGACTAACCGGCACTGTGTCGCTAAAAATATTACAATCGCGACTTTTTCAACTTTTATATTTTTAACGTATAGACATACCTACAGTTGAATTTATTTTTAAACAATTTTGATAACCAATTGATTTATAAAATAAATATGTAGGGAGCCAATTAAATACGTAAAAATGACGATTACCTGAGTTAGGGAGCCAATTCAATAGCTCCGGCCCACACTACGCTCTTATAATCAGATAATCCAATATCTCATTTTTATGGTAGAAATGTCCAATTTTTTGTTTTGATGGTTTTAAATTTGATTGGGAAGTTTATTATATTTTATTCTATATTTAAATGAAGAATTTTCATTCTAAATACCTTGCTTGGAACCTTCACTCCTTAATCTCTATATTATAAGTTATGCCTCTAAAAAACAAATTTCTTCTATAGTTTATAAAATTATATTACCTACATAAACATATATTCATTAAATTTGTATTAAGTAAAAATGCATTTCTCAGTATACTATTTGGTTAATTATATATCTTTTTAAGTTTTTTGCTCTAGTTAAAGAATAGTTGACAAAGTTATCCAAGAAAAAAATCAATAAACAAATATTTTTTTGTTAATTTTTTAGATCTTATAATATAGGGATATCATTGATTATGTATTTATGTTTGTAACTTAATATTATGCATTTTAATTTTTAATTTTTAAATGGATATTTTATTATTTTATAAATGTAATATTTTAGACAAACTATTTTTTATTTACTTTTTAATGACGAAAAAAACCAATAAATATTTTATATTTTATTTTATTTCAATACGGGCCGTGGCTCAAAGTATAGATAGCAATTTAGCAAATTAGATGTACAATTAAAAAGTGCATTAAAGTTATATAATTTTTACCTATACATCTTATAAAATTATAGTAACTACAAATACATTTTTTAAGCATCATATTTTTATGGAGTTTAATAAAATATTTTGAACAATTAGGTATCGACCTGCAAATTGATTTGTAAAGTTATTAAAATAATTGTTTTGTCTGACTTAAATCTATATATACATAATGTAGAACATGTGTTTCTAGCTTATGTGTACAATATTTATGTATTGTAAATTGTATGTATCAAGTTTTTATAGAAATGATTTATACTGTCAACCATTTTTTACTTTTTATTAAAAACGTCAAGGAACAGTGTTAAATAATTTATGATACACTAAGAATTCAAATTTTTTGGGAATTATAGGATATCAAAGGACTTATGGAGAAGTACCAAAAAGTTTTGATACAAATTTTGTAAAAATGACAGTACACCAACTTGTATACTTATAGTATCGCAATAAAATACATGTTTATAAATGCATTGTTTTTTAAAGAATACATTTAGTATTCTTTATTATGTTTCATTAATACAGTGTCTATAATATAAACATTATTATATTATATATAGATATTTTGAGGTATTGTAGTTTTCTTTGATCGCGCAAACTGGTTTACGATATGATTAAGTATATTTTATACTAGCATACAAATTACGGAACAAGTTCCGTATCCGTTTCGTGAAAAGTTATCTATATTATCCATATAATTACGTTACAGTGTGTAAAAAATGAAATTTCTTTTCATTCTTTATAGGCTTATTATATTACGCGTTTGGGATTTAAAATATAAATATAGGTTTTTTTTTAATTAATTGATGCTATATTAAAATATGCTTAACTTATTTGTTCAATTAAATAAACTCGAGGAATTCGTTAAGAATCCATGCAAATAAATAATTTAATTACACAATAGTAATATTAGGTAATACTTTTATTGAAATGAAATCTCATTCACGTGTGTGTGTGCATATTAAGCAACTTGTATCTAGACATGTATCAATTCTACTAGATTTATATTATTATAATAAAAAAATTATAAAATATAATATTATATTAATAATAACACAGATCAAATAAAAATAATAAATATAATACTCATGTGTTTTCTTTTGTAGTTGGTATTATAATAAGACTTGCGAATTCACGCAGTTTAATTGGCGCGTGGTTTATTTTATTACAACTA
>JACXSJ010000127.1:0-51689 GCA_014851325.1 Pentalonia nigronervosa | reverse complement strand
TATTATAGAGTGAAACAGTCATTAACATTTTATACACCCATCTCACGTAGTCGTTTTAAAATTTAAACGATTTACAAAGCCATAAATAATATTATCACACTCAATTTTGTTTTGGATTCAAAAAGAGTACAGGACATTTTACACAGATTATATAGGCACCGGACCTTCGTTTTGGAGAGCTCTCTTTAGCTCAAATAACTGGACATTGGTGTATTATTATTGTAATAATAATAATTATTATTATATATGTGAATCATATTATTCGCAAAACAATCTTAGCGGTATTCTGTTTACTAAATATTATTTAAAATTGTAATTGCACATAATATGATATAATAACAGTTGAATAAAAAAAATAATAAAAATAATAGATGCTAAATACATATACTAAACAGTGAACATATTATATATGGTAATAATGTATACTTTATAAATAACCTTGTACTAAAACATCATCTCAAACCTACAAATTTCATTACATTTATTTACATTGATTTCATCAATTTAGGTATTTTAGATTTTGTTAGAATATGATAGTAATTTTATATTTTGTTGTCTTTAAATCTAAAATTTAAATTGAATCATTAAAAATATGAATAGTTAAATGATTGAAGTTGAATGTAAAATTGAATGTGTTGTCTAGTCAAAACTTAAATTTAAAAAAAAAAAAAAATGTTTTTGGGGCAATGTTTAATTCTGAGTGGAGCATGTGAACGTGTTTTTTTTTTTGTATCTTCACCTTTGGAACAGTAAAAATGATTCGATTTTCAACATATAGTGTGTGATTTCTAGTAGAAAATAAGAAAAAGTTGATTCTTTGAGTTAAAAAAAATTCTTGGTACTTTTTTAATAATTGAGAATTTGGGAAAAATAAAATAAAAATTACGAAAAACGTGAATTTTTACGCAAAATCAGTTTTTGACAAAATCGGTTTTCTTATTCTGTTATAATTCATAAACGAATAGTTGGACATTTTCATCAAATTTTATTGCGAGTATTTTCAATACATTATATAGTTTTCAAAATATTTTGAATCTTTTGAAGTTATTTATATTTATTTGAAATTTTAGATTTTGGATTAGCTTTTTTTATTGTCGATAAAAAATATTTTTCCAGTTAAAAATCTTAAAAATTTAATACAAGGTTCCTCATAAGTTGTTTATACTGGAACTAAAAAAAAAAATTGTGCGTTAATCTATTATAATTTTTTATAAAATTATAATATAATAAAAATAAAAATAAAAAAAAATAAAAATATAATAATTATAATTATTTTGTAGTTGAAAATGTATTAAATGTTAAATTTTTATAGGCATGGACAGAAATAAAAAGCGCCTCATTATTAGTTTTTTTTAGAAAACCCAAAATCTTAAAATTGTTGTAGACGTTTGAAGTTTGAATTTTGGCAAACTGATATTTTACTATAATACGCAATAAAATTTTATGATAGTGTCTATTTATAGCGTTTAATCCGTATTATTAGTAATAAAATAAATTACTATATAATATTATTAGCAATACGAATTTATTTAGTATAATATAGATTGACAGTTTTCGCTCAAGGTCGTTTTTCGTATACAATTATTTATCATTAAATTCTAATTTAACACATTTATTATAGTGACTTACTTATGACTAGGCATACTTGACTCCTACTAGCGGAGCACCTACTTATACTTGTTCACATTTTTTAGGATTAAAACTACAAGCATTTAATTTTAATGTGCTTTATAGGTGAATAAAATGGAATGGTGGTCAAAACTAGTGGTTACAGATACCGATATATCTACCAAAAAGATCAACCCAGAACCATCCAAACTTTCTGACCTAGAGGGTGAAACTAGGTCCATGGTGGAGAAAATGATGTACGACCAACAACAAAAGAATATGGGATTACCTACATCGGATGAGCAGAAAAAACAGAACGTTCTCCAAAAGTGAGTTTGTTTTATGTATTTAGTTTCGTTGTTTTAACTGTTAATATTTTTACAGGTTTATGGAACAACATCCCGAGATGGACTTTTCCAAGTGTAAATTCAATTAAACCCGCTCAAAACCAAGAAAATAAAAAAAATATATATAAAGAATAGCATTAAATGAAAATTGAAATAATAAAAATAATGTTATCACTTACAGTTTCTTTAGATGAATTCAAAAGTTTTTGGATTAAAATAAAAATATTGTAAATTTGATTGTGGTTTTGTGTTTTCTACTGAATTGTATAATATTGTACAACCTGATTGTATTATATTATATCGTTCACGTTATCTTTCAGCCACACGGACCAGCAATAATCAGATTGTTGGTATTATAGTTTCAAATCAGTATCTAATTAATTGATTATACGTATCCCATTTTTTTTATTCATAGATAAATACCTATTATTTATTTAAGTTGAGCTTATTAATTTAACGATACAAAAATGAAGATAAGATTATGATCTGGAATATATGTAAAATATTTTCAATAGTGGTTAATTATTGAATAATATATTTAAAAAAGAAAAAATCTTAATTAGTATGTGCAGCTGTCAGATGAATTTGATTTAGTGGTGGGCATGAAGTGCGAATATTTGAATTTGCCGAATATCCGGATATTCAAATCCGGAATTGTCGAATTATTCGAATTATTCGGATTTATGGATCTGTTTTTTAATTTATTGTAAAATAAATTTATTTTAATATAATTAAAATTTAAAACAATGAATTTACAATTGAGTTTTATTTACTGCAGTAATGGATCATTGAACGACAAAATTGATTCGGATAATCCAAACTATTTGGATATTTCGTGAAATCCGGATTTTATAAATCCGAATATGCCCATCACTAATTTTATTAATAACCCCAAAAATGTTGTAACCATATAGAAAATTTAAATTGTTATAAGTACTCTATAAAACAGGTCAGTGCGCTGTTAAATACTTATTGAGAAATAAATAGTGTGAAACATTGTCAACAATAAATGTTATAATATCCTTGTCATTTTTAAAATTAAAAATTTTCTCCATTAGTTCTATATACCGTGAATATTTTTTTTTTATAAAATTGCATCCCTTATAATTAAAAAACAAAATTGTACGCCTCAATATTTTACTTATAACAGGTAAATGCTATGAAGCTAAGACAAACCGCTATTACGTATATGAGGTTTTAGATTGAAACTTACCGCTGATAAAGTTCATTACTATAATATGGTATTTTCGCGTTCATGCATTACTTACGACTTAAGTCCTGTGTTAAAGAAATAAACGTATTTATATACCCATGATCAGACATGGTTAATGTCAATGTAACGGGACTCTGGGGACTAAAAGCTTAATTTGTTTGAAAATAACACAGTTGCGGTGTTCTATATAATACTAGAAATTTATTTGGTCAAATTACAGCGACGCTGATGAACGCATTTATCATTGATTGCGTAAAATGATTGACCAAGTGATCAACGAATTTGAATTACAGCCAACGCTGCGTTGTGCGAATAAATTAGATATGCACGTAGATGGATCGAGTAAGATAAATATGAAAATTGCGTAAAATTAGGTATTCATTATCGAGATAAATAACCTAAACGCTTAACCTAACGAAATCTCGACATTCCACAAGGTTAAACTTGTATCGTTTTACTATTTAATAGCATTGATTATCAATTAGATACCATATATTTATTGTCAATGTCTTAATGGTAATAGTCGGTTCTTTTAGTATTTCGCTAATCCGATATTCCGATCACGAACACACAACTATATCCATAAAGATTATGAGATTCTTTAAAATGTAAACCCGTACACGCCTAGAGATCGTGCGAATTGTCTTTTTATTCAAAAAACGAAACGTGTTTTAATTTGTTTTACATGCAGAAGTGTACGTTTATGAAAATCATAAAAATAAAAAAAAAAAATTCGCATGAAGACGAGCTGAACAAAATAATATTCTACTTTGTTTTTGACGGATACAAACGGAATTATCTTTCACCGATTACTTTTAACGAGTTTATAAAAACGGGACAATGATAATGTTTATTGCAAAGTGCACTATAATATCTAATTTAATAATATGTGGATACCGGACGCGAAGTCACGAAAAGAGTACTCATGAGGTACAGCATATCGTCACATAAACATATTCGTGGTAGATAGATATAATAATATGCTAGTCATCTATATTGATTTATAAACGAGCCTATATACCTAATATTTTAAATTATATTACATATTACTATATTAGAATTCAAATTATCATTATTATAAAGTGTAGAATGTTAATGAACAGAATTAGTACGTCAACGGTCGACACGACAATTTAATAAATAACTCGTTTGTATAACGTCATTATTGCTATTATATTTCCATCCCGTTTATGGAAGTATTATGTGTAGGTATCAGGTCTATCGATCGTCTATCCTCCTATGATAATGCAATCGTGTACTTGCAATCAAATTGTGTTCAGTTATGAGTCATTCTATATCTACATGAAAAATGTATGACGATGTCAAAAAACGGAAATCTGAAATTGTCGTTTTCATTATTTATTACGAGCACGCAATAAACCTACATTATATTATTTCCATTCGGCGCGCAAATGCAAAAATCACCAAACAAATCGGCGTAAAATAACAATTCGCGGGAAATCAATTGGGCACCGAAATCGCACACGTTTTAGGCACCTACTTATTATATAATATGTAATAGCCAATAGGTTATGACATATATTCTAATAATATAAGTCATTATATTAATTTTTAATGACAATAAAAATAATCTCATATATTATGTTCGTAGCTAGGCATTAGGTTTCAATATGCATAACTATTGGATTTTTTTTTATGTTTTACTTTGTAGGCACTTACCATTGTTTTTGGTTTTTAAGTTTCTTCTTTGTATATTTTTTTACGTTCTTTTTATGTGTGTTATGTATTATAAATCTCACGAACAATTACAATTTTTAGGCACCACTGCAAAAATAATAAAATAGTTTTGACGCTCTTGCCTTGTCTATGTTAGCATAAATAGAATGTGGTTCAGCTTCTAATAAAAAAAGAAAAAGCTCCCGTCAATTATTAATCGACGTCAATACCTTTCAATGTTTTATTTGTACCTATACTTGTGAATAAAGTTTTTTTTTTGTCTGCTTAGCGTATAAACGATAAGTATAGTCGCTATAATGCTTCAATTTTCTTCATCAGTACCTTTTTTGGTGGGAAAATGAATCTAATTAGTACTTTTGAGAGACCATTTCAAATTCTCAATAGTTTTAAAAAGCGTTGAGGAAAAACGGGTATTTTTACTCAAAACTGATTTTTGACAAAGTCAATTTTGTTTTTTGGTATAAATAAAAAAAAAAAAATATTGTAGATACATAAAATGTTCACAAAATATTTATATAAGCATTTTCTATACATAATAAAATTTTAACTTTTTTTAAATAGGCATAATACATTTTTAGTTTTTTTTTTAATATCATCGATAACATTTTTTTCAAATGGTTAAAAAACTTGAAAATTTAATACAAGGTTCTTTATAATTTGTAAGTAAAAATCACGAAAAATTGCAGTTTTTTTTATTTAGAAATCCATAAAAAAATTTATTTTTAAATCTAAAATTTAAAAATTTAACACAAGATTCTCTATAAGTTTTTCTACCTTTTTAAAAAACAATTTACCGGAAATTCAAACTAATTTTTTATGAGCGTTTGAATTAGACGTTGGATATTCCCCGTAAACTACCGATTTCTCGGGGGACGATTTTCTTATTTTGTTGTAATTCAAAACAAATAACCGTGAACATTTGAATTTTTCACCAAATGTTTAAATTATCATTTTCTATACACCAGACATTTTTTAAAATACTTTGACACTTTTTGAGCTAATTATAGGTATGATAAATTTTGGATTTTTTTGTTTTTTTTCTATAAATATCGATAAAAAATGTTTCGTCTGGTCAAAATGCTTGAAGATTTAATATAAGGTTCCTAAAGTTGTTATAATATCAGTTGTAATTTTTTTTTTTTAAATATCTTTGTCTAAAATCACAAATTACGCATGTACAAAAATTTAATTTACAGCTTTTAACTCACTTAAACTATACGTAATTATTATACTATACATTTATACTATAGATAAGCTAATAAATAAAAATATCCTATATATTAAATTAAAATATCAGTATCTATTTCAAATGCTTTTAGAGTTATATAGTTTTAAACCTCCAAGCTCTATTTATTGTATTGACGACGGGGAACATTGATTTTCTCCAAAATATGATTCGATTGTAAACCATTACTTAGCTTAATTAAAATTACATTTGTGAGGGAGACTCGGTGGCTCCAAGTCCTCCCCATAGTAACGTCACTGCGTATGTTTCTCCGTGTACTTGTCCCGAACGTTACTCAACAATTCGCCGCGTTTTAAAATATTTGAAAACGTATGTTTGTTGAACACCTAGAAAAAGAGAGGGAAGACGATTGAACACATACACGCCACCACATGCGCGACATGTGCATTGGTGTATATAGGCAACAGCTGTATACATAATAATAATATGGAGCGTACAGAAATATATCGATTTTCGATGACAGTATATTCGTGTCGCGGGCTGTTCTGTTCGCGTTCCGACACGCGTCGGTTCGCCGGCATAGATGTGTGAAGAATCGTTGTGCGAGTGCAGCGGGTAATCCGACTTGACAGCTAACGGCGCGTTAAGGTGGCATAATAATATGTGTAGGTACGCGTGCGCGTGTTTTTAGGGTTTTACCCCTTTTAGTGTAAGCTTATGGCGGGCTCAACATCGGCAAATGCCTGACAAGGCGAATCCGCACGTGTCCGCTTTGGCGGAAAAATGCGATTTCGCGTGTATGGTATGTCGTACGCAATACACTGTGTACAACTATATAGTATTGCTGGTGCAGCTGGCATGGTGGCCCCGGCGGTCGCGTCGTTCGCGAGGAGACATATTTTCAACAGACGTCAACAAACCGCCCCGGGCCGTCTCAGCTGCGAGCTGCTGCAGACCCGCACTGCGATTTTCCGACGCGACGGAATCTTACTGTGTATATGATTGTTATACGTGCACAACGCAATATGCAATATTATTACGACGAGTGATTGTTGTTATTGTTATTATGCATTAATATTATATTATGGATCAATCAACGCGTATTATAGTTCGAAGATATTTTATTGATAATTGTTCAATGGTATAAATGATTAATGTAATTGTTCGTAAAATGTATAATAATCATATACGACATAATATTACGAACTACGAAAATATTTGGATATTATACCGTCGTTGGTAGCACAATAATTAATAATTACTAATATCGTTGCGCGCGCGATTATTGTTCATTTATTCGAATAACTAAATGCTAATGCGTAGATAGGTATGGCTTGTACAATAGGTATACATAATACATGTAAGGTATAACTCGAGTATAATCTGCAAGACGGGAGGGCTTAAAACATATGTTTACCGGGCTGGATTACATTGGGTGCCGGTCGTGTAGCGAATAGACCAGTAAGTATTTGGCCGGGTTTGTGTAATGAAAAATAAATACATTTAGGTCAGATTTTAAATAAGCTTCTGAGCCCGCGACTGAAAAAATACACGTATTATAATAGGCATATCGCGTATGACAATAACATCATTGTACAGTAAATTAGTCTAACGGAAAAATGTGTTAAATATAATATATTAATTGGGCTTCAATATCACGTACTATATTATTATTTATAATTAAGAATTCAATATATTTAGTAAACTATTTAATATTTATATGATAATATTATTTTACACCCACGAACGCGTATATGACATTAAATATTCGGACTGGACGCGACTGAAAACGATTTTGTTTCGTATATATGAAGCTTGATGCAGGTACCTGTTATTGCAATACAAATATGTATGTATGATACGTGTGAAACACAGTATGCCCCATCAGTCCAATATCACACCAATAACTATATTCGTGGAAAATTAATAATAAATAATTCGGATTTCATTCAGTAGGTATAATTAATAAACAAAATATCTAATTCAATGGCAGACCATGAACTTGACCCACCCATTGGCGGAAATGGGGAGGGGGGAAGGTGCCATTTTAGTAACAAAATATTATTTTTGCTTAGGCACATAACTATTATTTTCACAAACATCAAAAACTTAATATTGTTCAATTTTTACTAAATTTCAATCATTTTTTTTTAATAAGAATAAAATAAGATTAGTAAAAAAATTCAAATAGTCGACGGTACAAACAATTTTTAAAATTTTTTTTTTTTAACATATACCATTAATTATTTAGAATCATCTTATCGACTATTGTTGAAAAAAACACATTTAAATATATTGATTTTTCACGAAGATACTTATAGTGATACAGAACTTTTGGACGGACTGAATATAACATATAGAATTATCATAGATGTACATGCACGTATTTACCATTTGATAAACACCCTCCATGCTCCATCCTTCTTCACCAGATTAAATCGAAAATCGTGTTTTATATTTCAGAAGAAAATACGATCGAACGTATTATAATATATACTATATACACCTATAGGTATTATATCTAATGGTATACATACGAAACCCTTTATAAACTATATATAAATAAATATGTATGTTATTTAGCGCGGTCATTTCGTTAAATCGTTGGTAATATATTTGCATACGGAAATGTTGCCTTTTTTGGCAAAACATTTTACGCGACACGTGTCATTCGGTAGACCCCGCTATAAATATTCATAACGATACAGTGGTGCAAACGGACCAAGAAATCCGCTATAAAGTTTCATTTAGAAAATTGCACCGATATAATATCATGTTATCTATATAGGTATGTACTTCACACGATGTTGTTTTGCATATATTATCGACCCGTAACGACCGCGCGCGCGCACATATTTTTTATATATGTACCTAGTGTGAGTGTTTAGATGCACAATAAACAAAAACGAACGCGTGTGACCGGGAATCCTCGAAGTCTGGGCACTAAATCGCGAAAACGGAGTGACACACAGCAACGACATTAATACACGGTTTGTTCTGAAAGTGCACACATTTATCATTTGTCTTATTTTTTTACTTCTGAGAAGACCGTTTGCGCGTTCGGTGTGGTCCGATACATATATACTGATATACGTTGGGCTAGATACATCTATATATATATATATAATATTATACAATATTCTATTCATAGGTGCACGGCGATTCAGCAACCTTCATAAACGCCCCTTCCCCTCCGTTTAATCTTTTAGGAATGCACTTATTTAAATTTGGAATTTTTCTTTTACTCAAAAACCTCATTTTAAAATATCCAAGTGATTAACGCAATAGCAACTCAAATAGGCACCTGTTTCATTTTCATACGAGAACCAAAAAGGGCGCTTTTTTACTGCGAATTATGAAGCTGCAGATGATTTTATCACGATGAAGCCGAATATCTTTAAATCGAACGAGTATTTAGGTAATTTCAGAAGTTTATATCTCCACAGGAGTACAGGACATTATCTTTAAATGGCATACAAACCTTTAAATACCTATTTAAAAATATACGCTTATGCGTAATAAGTACTTAAAAATTTAAATAAATGCATAGTACAAGTTGGAAGGATAAATGTATGGGTACGACCATGGTCGGTGATATAGTAATCATCCTATACATAGTCGGGTGCCTGGGTAATGGGTATTATAATAGGTGCGTGTGACGTGCAGTGTGTAGCCGGTGTTCCATACAGCTACTCACGGATATTATACGAATACCTGACGACGCAGAGTGTCAATCGTCGAGCTGCTGGTTTGTATAATAATATAATATAATGTAATAATAAAATACAAAACACTTGCGTTTGCTATTGTTTCGTAAATTTATAATGGTGGGACGTCGAACGTATATGCGGCGTACATTGTACACACCACACGACGATATTTTATGGTCACGACAATATATTTTATCGTTTATCGCGTACCTACGACTTATTAATCAATATAATAATTATTGTTGTTTTATGCCGACGCGGGTTGCTGTTGTACGTTAAAAAAAAAAAAACACTAACGCTAACGTGTAATAATAAAAAAAAAAAAAATGTAAAACAATAGGTGCGGACACGATTGATATCGCAGCCACTCCGGCAGCAATTGCGAACATTGAATAACGATATTTATACACGAATATCGGCATATACCTATATAATAACGGTGTGCATGATATAATGAAATGACAACGGCGTATAATATTGTAACGATGATGTTACCTAATATGACGTGTGATGATGGTGTGCCCAAATCGAGTTTTTCGCTTCGGGAGTTCGGAATTATACCAGCGATACGGGAGAGAGTGAGCGGGGTATAATATTATTATGTATTTCGATCGGTTCGGCGCGTACCTATCGTCAATATTTTCGTTTTCCGGTGATATATACGTGTTGTGTGTACGTAATTATATGCAGCGGAGTTGTAATAACGCCATTTAGGGAAGAAACGGTCGAGATGTAATATATATATTTATTTTTATTTATTGTTACTGACTATTTTTTATAGAGTTGTATTATATTTTCTTAATTGCCCTTTATTTTGTACATTTTCATAAAAATGTCATTTTAATAAAACTGCATCACTCCATACTTTTATAGTTTTATTCTTAAGTTCACCAATGTTCCATTTTTTTTTTTACAGGCGAGTTATGACAATTTGAGTGGTGCATGTAATTATATTCACTATAGGTTATTTTAGGAGTTAAATTTAATATTCTACTACGTAAAAATGGGAAAATACGATGAAAAAATAAAATAATACCGGATCTTCCACGCCGTTGAACGAATTATTCGAATATCTCCGACGTTCACGTCACGACAGTCCGTTCTATGGGATTACTGAATAAAAATCCCCGGAAAAAAATCTTCGGAAGAAGAATTACCTATTACCTATAAAAATGATCGAATACGTTTCTTTAAAACGTTTACAACATCATTAATATTTAGTTACAAATATGTATATAGATACTATAAGTATACATAATATGCATGGTAGGTACTTATGATTTAAGGAATGCATCATATTTAAATATTATATAATTTCAACAATTATTCAATATCAAGAAATAAAGAATCATTAAATTTAATGTTTAAAATAAATATTGAATAAAATTTAAGTTACTAATATTATCATTTTCAAACATTAACAATAATATTTTGTTTTATAATACAATATATCAATAATTTTGTAAAAAGATGAAATTGAGTTTTATTATTTTTTATTAACTATAATAAATACAATTATTAGGAGTTATTTTAAAAACATTTTCCAGATCTATTACACAAAAGATTAAAAATCAAAAATAAAATAAAATTATTATCTACTTCAATAGTTACTCCATCGTAGAAAACATGCTATATTATATAAAATATTTCAAATTGTCGATAAGTTAAACAAAAAATTAAAAAATGTAATTATTAAATATTAATTAATGAATACAGTTCATTATTACACTATTTTCTCATATTGTGGCTTATTGAGTTCAAACAATAATTAGGAATATTTATATTTTGATATTAAAAAATCGGGTATAAAGTTTTTTAATTATTTTTTCCATCATTCTCCATAATTGTCCAAGTTTGTTAGTATTTTTATTGTTTTCTCCAAAATCATCCTAACACTAATTTTGCATAATACGTAATAACCTGATGGCCTGGTGTTTATTTTTTTCTAAAATTATTTTTCTTTGAAATTATTTTTTGAAAACATTCAAAATAACCATTTTGTTAATCATTTTTAAATGCCAATTGCTAGGTTTTTGATTTTTTTGAAACGTTAGTAAAACACTAACCAGATCCCATTTATATTTCAAACTCAATAATTGCAATACCGTCATTTTTATAAAAATGTGCCTATTCATTTTTGAAAAAAGTATAGTTTACAAATAATTATTTGAAAAAAAATATTTTTTCTAAATCTTAGTAATCATGTAGTAGAATAATTTTAATCAGAGAAAATATTGTATGCTATCACAATCAGTCAAAGTTATGATTAAATAAAAAACAAGGTCGGCAAGTAGTTACTACTCTACTTTACAGTACGTGTCAAGTGGATCACTTTCATGGATGTGTTAAATTTGACTATATAACTATGTATATTTTAAGATATTATTACTATAAAAATAATTAATTTTACTATTAATATAATACAGTAGGTTGAATTAATTTTTACAGAAAACATTGCATTTGAAAATGTCATTGAATGTATAAAAAATCATAATATACATTAAAAGTTTTAACACACACAAAAAATGTTTTTAAATTACAACGAAATAACTATCATTGTCATTCTTCATTTAAATATCTAATTTCGTCCAAATTTGTACTTAAAATTTCTATAAAAAATTATTTTTAGATTCTAAGTGGAGCAAGGAATATATTGAATTTACAATAATGTGTGTTTTTCTTCTTTTTTTGTGTCTGTCACCACGTTTAAGTGCAGTAAAAGTGCGCCGATATTCTTTATCGGCATCTTTTTCGGTGGGAATATGAGTCTAGTGGTACTTTAGGGAGTCAAAAGTAAAAAATTCCCCACAGTTTTCAAACGCGTCGGGAAAAACAATAGAAAAATTAAGGGAAAACGGGAATTTTTACGCGAAGTCAATTTTCGACAAAATCGATTTTTGTTTTTTGGTGTAATATCAAAAATAATCTAGTAGATATATGAAATTTTCACAAAATGCTAAAATAAGCAATTTCCATACACAATAAAATTTTCAATATATTTTGAAAAAATAATACAAGATTCTTCATAACTTATTGTAAGTGAAAATTAAAAAAAAAGTTGAGCATAAGTCTCTAATAGTTTTTTATAGGCGTCTAAAATTGAAATTTCAAGAAAATACGCAAAAATCACGAAATTTTTTTTATCGATATTTAAAGAAAAAAAATATTGAAAAACTAAAAATTTCTTAGGGTTACAATCAGCTATATTGAAAATTTTATTGTGTATAGAAATTGCTTATTTTAATATTTTGTGAAAATTTCATATATCTACTGTGATTACTTTTAATGTTACACCAAAAAACAAAAATCGATTTTGTCGAAAATTGACTTCGCATAAAAATTCCCGTTTTTCCTTAATTTTTCTATTGTTTTTCCCAATGCGTTTGAAAACTATGGGGAATTTTTTACTTTTGACTTCCTAAAATATCAATTAGACACACTTTTCTACCGGAAAAGATGCCGATGAAGAAAATCGGAACACAAAAGTGAAATACAGTAAAAACTGTACTTATAAGCGTGATGACAGACACAAAAAAAGAAGAAAACATACATTATTGTAAATTCAATATATTCCTCGCTCCCCTCAAAATTTAAAATAGTTTACAGTTAATTACAAAGGTGCCGGTACAATGAGTAACATACCTAGTATAACTATACTAGGTAGTAATTTATAATAATGTGGAAAAAAGTTTATTTTTGTATTGTAAATTCAGATAGGAATATCAATAACTATGAACTATTGGAAACCTATGGAAAAATTTAAATGGTTTGTTGATGAGAAATGTTGTTGATCTCTTCACCATAACAAGAAAATTATGTTTAACAAGTTCTTAACAGATTTGAACAATTCTTTTCCAATATAAATTACTCAAATCAAAATGTGGTGATTTAAGATATTATAAGGATAAAAGTTGTGTATACATTTTCATTATTGAAAATTTAGTATAAGTCACGCATTGGACAAAAAACATGTAAGTAGCTATGTTGCACATTGGACAGGATTTAATTATATTTTCCAAATTTTAATCTTTTAGTATTTTTTATGAAAAAGTTGGCGTTATACAGAGCCGGATTATACGGAGTCTGATTTATATTAATTAGACGAATACGACCAGTTTTGTACTTTTCTAAAGTAATTATTAATCTCAAGAAAAACCAAACTTACCAGCCGTAATCTGTAATTTAGGTAGTCAATTTTTACTCAAATAACAGCCCGGTCTACAATTTCATTACTTTTACCGGTTCAAGGAAATATATTTCCGCAACTCTCTGACCAGTCCGACTTTTCTGCATATTATTGTGTGTGATAATACGTCACATTATTATACTCATGATATGACCGTTAGTTCGAGTAGGTAGGTTACTGAAGGATAGTGGTGCAGGATATGAACTTTCGTATATAGTCTTAGAGAAAAAAAAAGAAAGAAAAGTTTAATTCCCGTGAAACGGTCTTTGTTTTCCAACTTTTTACGTGACTATTACGTTTCATGCGCAATAATAATAATAATAATAATAATAATAATAATATTTCATTTATATATATATAAACATACGTTCAAGTTGTATTTACAGTAATACAGACAACATTAAATACATATATCTTTATGTATTATGTATAGAATGTTGTTGTCGTCACCGCGTCTCGTTCCTTCGATTACATAATATATATTTATACATAATATTCAATATACTTGCAACTATATGTGTGTGCCGTATAGCGAGAGAGTGTCGTGAAAGGCCATCGTAGTAATATAATAATCGTATTCTTCTCTCAAAATATTTCTCTCGCGTGCGGCGTGCACACGAATTTATTTTACAGAGCGATTCTTTTAAATCGAATAGTAGGTACCATCTGGATTTTTTGGAACCATTTTCAATTTGTAGGTCAAACTCTCTATACTCTATATAGTATTAGTTTTACACGGTTGGAAAAATCCTCACCTCACCACTCCCCACCATAACTAAAAACACAAAATGTCCGAACGTGCTCAACGAATATCGTCAACATTAGATCTACAGACTGTGCGATCAATAACATTATCGTCATTATGATTTTATTATTATGTGCTTAAGAAGATGTTCCACTGATAATTATTTTCGGTGAACATAAACAAGTTGACACAGCTGCTCGACTTTAAGTCTACAACTGCTTTTAGAGTGATTTTATGTCGATGAAGACCTATTATATGAAAATTAATGATGACAGAATTTTGGAAATTATCTTTAGGGCGTTTTTTTTTGAAATATTATTTTAACAAAAGTTATAATTGTTTAAAATAAGAAAATATACATATTTATTATTTAGAAAATCATGAATAATCACGTACAAAGTGAAAACCTGATATAAGACGACGGCTAAAATGTTGTAATTTTTCATTTTTGTATTAAGTGTTTTAACTCTAAAGTCACAATAGAATCATTAACGGCCGATTAACATGTTTAATGCATTTTCTATGCAATTATTTAATCATGCAACAACCAACTGCAATCAGCAACGACACGACGAATCACATTCGTATAATAAGTCATTTTGAGTTGGTGTTTTACAATATATATTTTAAATTTCAGACCGGCTCTTAAAAAAATGCCGACGAGAAGTTCTTTAACCTCTTATTATAGTATCGAGTAAATCTTAACGTTTTGATGATGGTTTAAATTATTGTTTTAAACCGCGGTTTAAACGTTCAGTCAGCTACTATCACAATACCATAATAACAATATGTTTTGTAGGTTATGTCTTGTCATGACGACAGAGATGACATTGGCCGAATCGAGTCAAACGAGTCGCAAACTCCCTGTACACTGCAGTGTTGCTATAAAGTTTGGAAACATTCTACGCGCGCACAATAATATAATACATAATATAAAATAAATATACCTAGTCATTGCACGAGTACCTATGTTATACGGAGCGTTGCTAAACTCATTTTTGGACACCTTGCGGTATACACCCTATATGCGCATATATATGTGTACATTATTACATAGGGCCGTTTAGGATTTGCTCGTGGGTCATTGCCGATTCAGAGACAGTCTCTACCTCGCGCGCTCGAAAACTTCTGACCAATTTCAGCGCGTAGAAATCCGCTGCAGAGGGTGGTGGCAGGGCGACCGGTGGCGTACACGCATCCCTCCACCCAGGCGACCATTATTATTATTATTATTATTATTATTATTCCTCTTCCGATGCTGCCACCGTTACTGCAGCCACGCACGTGATCGGCGCTCACAATAACACCGTGATTGTCGTCGGCGTCTATAACATGCCGCACATATAATAATACAGGCTATAGCCCAACATATAGAGTAGTCCGCGGTCGGGGTGTTTGCGGAGGGGGGGGTAGTGGTAGGATATGGGGAGGGGGTGTACGACAATGGTGTTTATGCTCATTTCGCCGAATCTCGGCTCGCCGACGTCCCGTTTTCCGACAGATTATACAGATACCGGTCTTGTTCGATTCGAAAACCACCCCAATTGGCCCAATGGCGACCATAGCACCGAGATTAAGACAATGATTACAATAGCGTAATTAGTTCAATGCTCGACGTTATTTTCAGTGCAAAAGGTAATTTTAGTTCATTTCACACTCTGTTATTGCGTACATCTATAAGGCTATACCTATATCTAATTGGGAACAAAATGTCAAAGCGTTTTTCATTTGTAGAATACTGGAATAGACTAGAATAATTATTCATCAAGATTATCGTCATCTATAATCATACGTCGACGGCAACGTGTTATAACGTTAATCATACAATTCAAATTTTAAATTGCTTTTATTCAGGTAATCAGTCATAATTGATATATATATATATATATGTAGGGACTAAAATAGATGGTTTAAACTATTTTAGGATTTTTAGGAAAAATAATGGGTAATAAGCATTTTCAATTTTTTGAAAAATATCTAAAATAATATTTGAGAGATATAAACATTATAAACCATTGTAAATGCTAAAATAAATAGAAAACAGAATGAATATACCCTTTGAAGTTTGAATTAAAATTTGATTTTATGTGTTATTATATGTGTAATATAATAAAAAATAATATAATATCATATTTGCACATTGTACATCATATTTTAAATTATTGCCAATTGCTCACTCCTGTTAAATTTTGAGATTTTTATAGGTAATAAAAATCGCAAATGACGCCCGGTTAATTCGTATAATATCATAAAACTGTAAAAGGTAATACAATAGATATCATTTATATGTAAAGCTATAGAACTTCACGGTGGTTATTTTTGTGGCCGAATAATTTCTCATCACCGTTCTCCTTAGACCAAATCAAATTTTGTTTCAACAAAAATCGATATCTAATACGAAAAATGGGTTGTAAAAAAATATCCGTATGCATGGTCCGCTACTTTTTTCGTTCTTCGACTACGATACCAAAACGAATAAAATCCTTACACATTGCAGTCAGATTTGACCACCACGCGTTAAGAAAGTAGGTTGTCATGATTTTTCCTTTGCGTATTGGTTTCAATACTTATTTTTTTCTATCTGTTCAATGTTTTTGTACTCATACATATTTGCGTTATAAAACCGGCAAACCAACAAATATTTAAAATTATATTATATTCTTGATGAAAATGTTTTAGAAAATTATTTCTTGTCTAACATAATGTAATAATATATAATCATTAAAAATGTCGAAAAACTCTAGAATTATTGTTTTCTAAATCACTACAAATTATTATATTTTCGGTTTAGAGCAAAAACTCATTAACAGCAAAATTTCGATTTTTTTTTATTACGCCATCTTGTTTATAAATTTGAAGTCTATAATTTGTGTAGAGGCACTAAACATCAAATTATTAGTTAAAACCTGTAGTTTTTTTTAGTTTTTTCAAAATTTACTAACTGTGTTAAATACAATTTTTAAAACTGAAAACGCATTTATCAAATATTGCTGTTTTGCTTAACAAGTTTTTACTTTAAGCCAACGATATATTGTTATAGGCCAAATAGATTAAAGACTGATTTGTCAAATTTTTTCGTTTAACAATAAAGGCTCCCTTCTACATTTAAATTAAATATTACACACACATCTAAAAATTAATGCATAACGAGAAATTGTTATTAAATCCTATACACACATTACTACAGCTCAGTCTCCGATCACAAATATTCTAGCAAAAAAATTAACCAAATCCCAGCATTCCTTCCAAATGACTAAAAAGGATATGGGGTCACGATTTTCTTCCCGTAAACCATTCTTAACCTTATATAATCATACCCCAGGAGTGTCATCAGTGGGCGGCTTTTCCCCTCAATACGCCAAGCTAAACATAATTAACCTTACTTAAGCTTATTATACAATAACTGTAGAAATGAATTAACTTTCCCTCCTTAAAAAAAAATTAAAATTACTATACGTGTAAGCTAATATTAACTATAATATAAACGTAAATATATGAGATGAGTATGATATGACACATCTTTATGCATTTTTATTTACGATTAGCGTGGATGATTATGTGCTTCTCTTTTTGTGATTGATCCAATTTAAAAATAATGTATATCATGGGCGTAGGAAAGTATAGAGGTGGAAGTAAACAACACAGCAATCTCCCCTTGGCCACTATTTATATTATATATACAAGGCGATTCTCTAAACATATTTACTATTTTGTGGTGGAGACGTAGAACGGTAGACAGTAATTGAGTTTCTGTTATCTCTGTGCTTCTAAAAATATAGTGAGTATGTTTAGTGCGAGTATCACATATCGTGTACTCGCACGTCACATAAAATTAATACTTATTGATATGCGTATTGATTGAGAGTGCAAACAGAAAAAATCAACGTAAATATAACGAATGGATTTTTTTTTTTTAATGCTAAAAACCTATTGTCAACGTGAGGGTAGGTATACGTAATAAGTAATAATCAAGCTTTACAGTGTAACCAAACCTCGTTATACACATTATAATATATGGCATTTTATTAACTGACTCTCCTCCGGGTCGTGGACGCGTCACACGTCATCGTCATCAAAATAATAATAATAATAATACAAATAACAATGATATACACATATTATAATATGTACATATAACGTGTTTATTATATGTATATAAATCGATTGGATGTTTTCCTCTTAATTATCGTTACGGTTAAGGCTGCAATAATACATGGTTTATGTAGGATCAAAAATTAATGGACGGGGGCGTGCCACATATCCATTATTTATTCGTTATCGCTAGACGATAATAATTGCACCTCCACTTCGCCGCTGTTCTATACATAGATACTTTATCCGACTTAATTATTATCATGATCTCGGTGTAATTTGGATCCTCAAGACAACATATAACAATATTATAATGTATGTTTTGTGTTCACTATTTCGTTGAGCGGATGCGATAATATATTATTATATTCTATACCGCTTTACAGTAAGTATTCAATTTTTGTTTTTATAGATACTTGTTTTTAGTTGCGCTTAAATCTCAAATAATTACGGTCGATTTACAAACCGTTTGATGTCCAGGGAACGTCAACAAATTAACACTCTTTCAAATAACTTTAGATATACAAATATTTGTTCAGTAGCGTGAACTACTAGAGTTTGAAAAACGATACGAACACAATTTAAAATCGGGCATCTCTCTACATTTTTGAGTTAAATTCGATAACACATCCATCTTTGTTTTCCATATCAATAGAATATACGTGTATTATTTACATAGGTAGATACTAGGTACGTATTTCAAATTGATATAATAATAAAACGTGATAGTTGAATATTTTAGAAGTATAACATTTTAAGAAATATTGAAAGTTTAAGCGGTATATTATATACCTTTTTTTTTGAGTTTTTTCAAACTACGATAGTATTACTTCCACTCAAACAATATAATTTAATTCCATTTTGCATAAATATTTAAAAGAAAAAAGTAAAATATATGAATTTTGCTAAATTAATGTAGCATAGTAAAATAACGGTTTAAAATATTATATTCAATAACCAGAAACCTGAACTCTGAAGCATATTATATTTTTTTTGTTTGGAAATTTATGGTTGAAATTATACAAAGAAAACATTATACTAGGTAGATAAATAAATGTGGGTACTTATAGGATTTTTTACAATCATTATAAAATGAATCGATTAAATATTTATTGAACATATTTAATTATATATCAATATATCATTATTTATTATGACTCATAATAACTCATAATTTATGAGTTAGTACACACGCGTCACCTACGATATCATTTTCGTTTACTTTACTGTTAAATAATTAAACGATAATATACGTCGAACTATACCTATATGAAATTATAACTGTTAATTGGAATGTTTAATTAGAGGATAGGAAACTTTAACATAACAACCACTCATGTTTAAACCAAAATTATCAAACAACATAGGTATTCTAAACGCTTAGACGAGTATAACGTCCAACATACATAAATATATACTATATTATATACTTTTAAGTTATAATATATATTATATTATTTTTAAAATAAAATTTAATATGCAGATATAAAATGTAATTTTAAATTTTTAAGGTTCTCGATGCATATTAAAATGTATAGATGATTATAGAATATATACATACTATATATGACAGACTAATAATGATTTGTGATTTTATTTCATACTTAAATCTGAGATAATTCAAATATGGAATTCAACGCTAATGGGTCGTATTTCAATCTAGTTAACCTTCACTAAAATTTAATTATAATCATTAACTATAATCGTTACTACAAACTCGTTATTAATTAATATGTTTTGCGAGAAAAAAAAATGTTACCATTAAATGTATAGTTTATCGAAGTGTGATTATGTTAATACTATGTATTATATTTGTATTTTTTTTTATTAATAATTGTAGATACCAAATAGGGACTATGGATTAACTAAACTTTTTAATTTTTTCTATTTCAAAACTTTTAGATTAAAAATTTACAAGTATGCAAAATATGGATTGTATATTTTATACTAGAGTTACCTATACTATAAAATTTTAAATATAAATATTAATTATTGTCATAATTACATATTAATGTACAACCGTTCATGTTTGCTAATAGTAATGTGATTATAAATTGAAAAATATAATGCAATGAAATCTAGAAAAAATATTTTAATCTAAACTATTTGACGAAGTTTTAATTTTGTTCGATATAATTGCGAGTTATTTCAGATTTAAAATATTTTATAATAATCTTCAAATATTATATATTATAATTTTACTGTACTTGGCTTGTGAATGTGTGTGGTTTTATGTGGTGTACATACATTTTTATTTTATAATCATATTGACTCAGAACATCAATCACATTATAAATGACACGATTTCCTCTTTTTGTTTATTATCAAAATGTAACATTCAGATTTTTAATAAGAATCTTGATTCAAATAATAATCAATAAATCTGGACTTGTATTCATATTATTATTTTCGCTTTATAAGCACAATATTTTAAAAACACGTTTTATAAAAAAATAATAATATTTGGGTTTAAATGAAAAATAACACAATGGTATACTATGGAATCGATTGAGTCGTTTTAAATACAGGTTTTTTTTGACGGACTAAAAACCTAAGTATAACAAGGTACTCAGTTATCTGGTATCAAAATTAAATATATTAACTAAAAATAAATAAAAAAAAAAATTAAATGAACAATAGTTTTTGGTATAACCATTTTTTTATACCTTTCTTTTTAACATAAAATTTAATAAAGTCAGCTTTTTCATCAAATCAGAAAAATATATAGGTACCTACCTGAAATTGAATAAAAAAAAAAAACAATGTTAGTTCCGATCTTAAAATTTTCATTTTTTTTTTCATAATTTATAATGGCTTATTTATTTGTTTTATATAATAAAAAACACACTAGAAAACATAATTTTATTAATGCATAAGATTTCACCTAATATTGGCTTGCATCTCATATTTATAAAAGCGCAGACCTAATATTTGTTAAAAATCATTAATAGTTAAAATATTCGTATCAAATTGATAAGAATAAGGTTTTTTTAACTAGTGATTAAAAATCAAATTATTTTGTATAGAACATAGGTGGCACGTTGGCCAAATTTTCACGATACCTAAAAATATTTTTATTTCAATGTTTAGTCTTGTGTTTAATGAAAAAAAAAATAGAAAACAAAATTATTTATTATTTTTAAAAAATAAACTTTTTAGTTGAAAAAGTTTAGAACTCACTGCTTCTAGACATAACTTTTTGTACTTTGAAAAAAGGGGGCTCATATCTCATTCCAAATAAACTTAATATTTTTGTCAGCAATCAATACATATAATATGTGAAAATTTATTTTCCACAATGAATTATTTAAAATCAAAACATAGGAATAATACATTGTTCGTTAAAGCTAATGCTGCTTGTGTTTTATTAAAACATCTAAGATTAACAAAATACATAACTTATATTAAAATAATTTCAGTGAACTATTTTAAGACCTCCATTTTCTCAGAAAAAAATATGTAGATAGTTACTCTATAAACATATACCTATTACTGGCACGTGAATTTTTTTTAAAACTTTGATTACAAAATGTTGGCATGTGATCTGAAAAAGGTTCGCCATCCTTGGCATTGAAAGTACCTATATAATAATAATATTATATTATTTTGAATGCTTTTCAAATAAAATAATGACGTACTATAAACATTATCATATTTACGTGGGTTTTTGAAGAAATATATATAATTATACTATCATATAGACGTTTTTAGACCTCCATAACTGGGAACTAGGAAGGTGAAAATTAATTTCGTATAATATTAAGTTATACATTTTGATTTTATGAAAAAAAAAATTGATTAATTGAGTCATTTTTCAAATTTGGTAGATACTGTTTTGGTTTGGAAATAATTTCAGCATTGGTTTTCGTTTGCGTCTCTGTTTTGTTATTCCGATTTACTTTAAAATAATTTATTCTAGTTGGATTACACAGTTCGCGACGGGTCCATAGATCGTGGGATGCGTTTTGATGTTTAGGACATTTAAATTACTATGTGCACGGCGAGTAAATAAACGTGCTTGAGCGGAGAGCATATAGTATTAAATGTGATACTAAATCAGTTCCAATGTTGACGTTAATCGGCATTTAAATAATAAAAATGGTCTAATAAAATAATTTCGCCCAGTTATTTTTTCGACGTTTACGAAACGTCTTGATAAACGAGTGTGTGTTTTTCTATATTTTGTTTAGTGGTAAGCTTGCATATGCATATGTATTGTATAGAATTCGCTGTTGGAAATAAGAATATAATATAATAATATGCCGATAAACGAGAATAAACTGCAGTAAGTTATTATAATATACATACTAAGCGCGTTATATTATAATATCTTAGGTTGTATATCATCTTGTGGCCATTTACATATATCTATAAATTATATATTTTATTGTAAGCGACACGTTTTGACAGACGCTGTGCGAACATATCACATAATAACATTATATTTGTGTCACCCAAAGATGTTATAGATGTCTTATCGCAGTCTCCCAGACGATTTGATCGTCGTGCATAGGTGCAGTATTATATAGTATTTACTGTATTTTTCACCTCCTCGTACTACGTGAAAGTTCTAAATACATAACAATATTATATAGGGCTGTTCGGAGGAATATAACATAATATTATATCGTCGTTTCGGCTAAACATTTAATTTTTATTAACGCGTGAAACGTATGTGTATAACATACTCATTGACTGCAGACTGCATTCATCGATTATTACCTACGCCGAGCCCAATAATTATTTCAAGACGTATTTGTTGCAACATATGCTTTTTGTGAAAATGAGTTTTGTTGTGATCGTATGGTCGAATTTTCAGGACGCCGTGCGGTGATTTTTTCGATAATTATTTTTATCTAAACACAATCATTATAAATGTTGTTCGTATTAAAGAAAATCGTATTTATTTTGTATTAAAGTACTGCTCTATAGATTTTTTCGAAACATATTTGGGAGTTAAATACATATTGGAAATGTTGTGCAATACTGAAAACAACCATATGTATTGTATGTAATATCATTGACCACTACAGTACTGTTCGTAAAATTTACGATAATTTATGTATTTAATACATTTTCATGCCAGTGAGCTATATTTTTTAAACAATTTAAACGTTTACTCAAACATAATTTCTTGGAAGATTTATCGTATTATAAAATGAGTACTAGAATATGCGCGTTAACACGTACATATAAAACGGTCTCTATATATAACAATAATTATTGTTTATGTTAATTTTGCGAAAAAACCAAATATCTCGTTTAGATTTTGTTTATAATCCATTTGTATTGTTGACAACTAGGCTATAAGTCACAGAGTTTGGTATACACAATACGTTGGGGATGTTGTATATTAATATAATATATTAACGCCGATTGGCGCGTGCGTTATTTATTGAGGGCCGATCCGACAAAAACGACAATATTAATAGTATTTCGTATTTTTCAAACGATGATGATAATTATTACATGTTTTAAAATAGACTATGAACTATGATTGGAACTTAGACAGGTTTAGGTATATTATAATATTTTATGTAATAAGTATACCTATTGACTATTATTACCTACGGTAAATAATATACCTACACTTTTTGTTTCATTGCGCGTTATATAGGCAACATTATTAACATAACATATTGTCATCGTATCTTTATGCAACCACTTGCTCTCATGATGTCGTAATATTATGCTGTGAACTTGAACTAGAAGTTTCATACGAAAATATTAAACGAGTCTGTGTCCGCCATGTTATTAGGTAATCGGTTTATTCAACTATAAGATAATGATACATTTGCAGATTAACCATGATAATCGTATCAATATCGTACTTGTATACATAAATTAGATGTATCGCATTTACTTAATTTCTATCGTACACGCACATACATTATAAATATAATATTGAGAATGATGATTAAAATTAATGTTTGTAATAAAAAAATCTGATTTTGGTGTCAATCATTTTGACATTATCGGAAATCTCAATAGATAACTCTGATTTTAAAATGATATTCCAGGAAATTATGAACTTAGATTCTAGTTTTAAGTCAATAACATAACTTATTTATGTAGGTATTAAAAATAACGCAATTTAAAGGTTCATCAAAGAACTTTTTATAAATTTAAATTGCCAATTCTATTAAAAATGGATTAATAAGTTATTTATTTATCGTGTAAATAATCCTATCAATCAAACTGATATTATTAATCAAAAGACAAACGACTTAGGTAGTGAACAGTAATATTATCTTTCAAAAAATAAAAGGTATTTATTACGAATGAATAAAGTGAATAAACACAAAAATAAAAAAAAAATACATTAATTCCATAAATAAAAATAATAAATTATTTATTTTGATTTTGTTATTTGTAGTATTTGTATCTAACGTAATGAACACAACGCGGTGGTCAAAACTCGATGGTAATAATTCGAAAATTCCCGACAATCCGTCAATTCCTGATTTGATTTTTAATTTTTTTTATCAGAATCCAGATTAAATACATGAATACTTCCGTATTTTTTTTCGCGGTTAATTCCCAATCATAAATATTATATAATATTATTACGGTTAAAGTTTTTTTTTTGTTATGCTTGACAACGGACCTGATACAGTGATTTACTAACTATAAAACGAAATTTTATCAACGTATGAAATTTCACTTGCAAGGAATATTTGTAAAATCTCAAACCGAATAATGATCACAAATAATTAATAGTTAAAATGTACGATCGAATTGATAAGAAATAATTTAACTAAAGAATACTATTAAAAGTTGAATTGTTATGTATCGAATGCATGTTTACAACAATAATTATGTGAAACTGTATGATATTTATATCATAAAGATTTTCATATAGTACTCATGTAGGAGATATAAGGAAAGATATTGTTTTGGCGAGAGATGATTTCAATACTGGTTTTTACTTGCGTCTCTGTTTTATTTTCCCGATTTACCTGACAATACTTTATTCGAATTGGGTAACGCGGTGTAGGGCGGGTCCATAAATCGTTGGACGCATATTGATGTTTAGTGCATTTTAATTTTTGTGCATCATAACGGTCGACGTGTGAATATAAACGCGTGAGAGCGGATAGCGTAATACAGTTAAATATGACGCTAATAAATTTGGGTCCAATGTTGACATTAATCGGCATTTAAATCTATTACAAAATACCTGACAATCTGTCTAATCATAATTACATTTTTAATTTACTTTTTTTTTCATCGACATCCACATTTAAATACTCGCGGACATTCGGATAATTCACACATTCCCAATTCTATAATGCAAAATTTTTTTTGTCGTCGTGACGCTCGTCAACTGACATAATTTAGGGCGGTAAACACGTGCTGCCGGTGGCGTGGGCACAACGCTATAGTGCATAACGATATCGTGTTATAAATTTAACGCCGACGGACAGCCCACTGGAAACCGGCACGAACCGATGCACACGATATCCGTGTACAACGTGTATTGTTGTACGGAATGCACGTCAATAGCACACGACATTAGCACTATTTAGCAGTTAGCACGTGCAGTAGCACTGCCCGCGGCGAACCCGCCGCCGTTGACTCCATAACAATAGTATTATATTTCGCTATAATAATAATAGCGGTTGCCCGTTGCACGTCGGTTGTGACGTTTGAATATATCGAGCGGGGCATTGCCGCGTTACGGGCTGGTTATGTAGTCAACGTGGTGTAACGAGTACGTCCGAGCGGCAAGCGTTGTGGACGTTGCATACGTTTGCGCAATTATTCGTCCGTTATTTTGTGTCCGTGTTACCAGGATGGTAACTAAACTAAAAGAAGCCACGCGGCTTGGTTCTTCGTGTTGGCACTTGCCACTCACCCGACACGTGAATCACACCTCCCAAAACAGCTATTTTAGTTTAAACTATATCCTCTTTTTGTTAGGTTATCTCACATTTTATATTTAAGGCTGATAGATAATGTCTATAATATTTTTAATTCGTCCACGAAAACTTGGAAACTATTTCAACTCTTACAACTTACCCTACAATAATAACACGTGGGTGCATTATGCGATACAAACAGTTAAATATACCTTATTTACCCGAAACGAAAAAATCCTAAAAATAAAATTTCGTATTAGAATTTTTCAGTACTTGAATAAACATATTCGTATAACATTAATCTACACAAACCAAATACGGATATAAAATACTAACGTGAAATTGCCGATAACTGCTATTTATAATTCCCAAACCTAGGTACTTAGTATAATATATTATGCCCAGGTATACTTATTATAATATATTATGCCGTGCAAGTTCTGTATCATCGTCCCAGTTAAAACTTGCAACGATCGTGCACAAGTTCCAGAAAATTAAATTTGTGCTTGAACAAACGTACAATATTTTTTTTCCCCAACGTTGACCTCAAAAACAATAATACGCAGTACGCACGTAGCAGCCCGTAACCTGCAGCTCTATGGTCATTGCTGATTTATGTCCAGTCGTGCTTCCGTCTGCCTGTATTGCTGTAACATTGTAACCTTAAAACACCCTGAGCCCTGGTGACACATCCTATTTTATTTGTAGTTTATGTATATTATTATTAATTATACACCCGCAACTATAATACCGGTGAGCGCGTGGCAATATTTTATTCTGACGCAGTTATAATATTTAATTATATAATTATTCCTATTATTAATTTTTTAAAATTTTATATTATTTTAATAAAAATTTTTAATATTGGTACATTTTTTAGAATGTAACATTTTAGAATATTAAGTTTTGGACACGACATATTGTTGAATCATAATTTCCAATTACATATACAAACAGGTATATTTAAATTATATTTGAGTATATTTCATTATATTTTACCGTACAAATAATACAAATATATAAATTATTTTACAAATTAAATTTTTCCACAGAATTTAAAACAAATTTGACATAGACGTTATATTTAAATTTAAACTAAAAAAAAAATACATTATGAAACACAATACTTTTTTTTACTTAATATTAGGTACAAATACAAATTAGAAAACATTTTTAAAATATTGTGGCATTGGATTTTGTTAGATAAATCTCTTTCGATATTTAAAATAGATAAATCACTAAATCTATCTTGTACCACAGTGGATAATATGGATTATATAAATAATTGTCCTTTTCGTGCATAAAAATGTTGCCCAAATAAATTCGTATTTACATAAGTTGCCAAATTTCAGTGATAAATTTTTCTTAGGAGTGCTAGAAATATATTTAGAGGTTAAGACCTCCTAGTCATTTCTGGTTAAACCAATGGTTGTGTTATAGGTATCTAATATTTATAGATACTATTAAAATTATAGTGACTAAAGAAAACGATCGAATAAGAAGCATTTTTATTTTTTGTTCTATTTAATGACTGTGAGTTGTATGTATTTATTATTTAATATTACATAACAAAACTACACACGTAGTATATATAAATTATAAATATAATTATACATTATAATAAATAACATACCTATCCGATAAGATGCGTTGGACATACCGTGCTCTTGAGTGCGTTAATAAAAAAATAAAATGCCAATGGTTCTATTAAGTACTAAGCTCATAAAACGGGTAGCTGGCTTTCAATGAATTGGAAATTGTACTCGGAATTCTGTTTTTCTGTTCTCTGTACATATTACATCTAATGTTAATTACATTTTATTTCAACGAAACAACAGTTTTTCAGAACAATAAAGATAAACCATCATGGTTCCGACAAACACGGTCATGGATAAACAATTATTATTATTATTATTATTGTATTATTAAATTAAAACTAGCAGGACGACCGTACGGATTTGTTGGCGAGTTATAGTGATCGCGCACGATTGCACGATTGGGTTTATTGAGCTGAATAATTCGAGAGGAATAATTTATAAACTTTTTCATACTTCAACTCAAAACCCAAATAAGAAAAAACGAACTAATAATATTATGTATATAGTATTTTTATTATTAAAGTATTATATGTTCCATTATTCTAACATGAGTTATATTCTATAGAGTATGCACTGTAAAAATGGATAAATTACTTAACAAACTGTGTTTAAGATCCATAATTTAAACTTTAAACAAATACAGTTTAATTCGCGACGATAAGAAATTATTATACACGCCCAATCACTATGTGCCTATAGCGATGAACGTCAGAGTTTCAAATTGTTTCAAATTTAATTACTTACTCATTGTTCGATTATACCTAGGTTATGTCTAAATAGAGATAGAGTAACATAATAATGATTACATTTCCATGCGATCGTATATCAAATAATTTGCATAGCTTATTTGATTAAAATATACGAGTATTGATTTAATAACACGCGTGTCGAGAAACGTGATGAAAATGCAAATTCAAAGATAATAAGTATAAAAAATAAATAAATAATAAACTTAAAGTATACTATACACCTATATAACGTATATTATAATACGTTCATTGTAAAACACATTTTTAAAATCACACTATGCATAGTAAAAATTGGTCATATACATATATTTTTTTATCTTTATGTTGGAAAATACAATTTATTTTTACAAGTCTATAATTGAATGTGAAAAATATCTAATAGATAATATATACAGGGTGGTTCATCAAGTGTGATCACTCCCATTTTTTCCTTTAATAATGAATTTATTCAAATTCTGATTTTGGATTATTTTTATATACACAAAGACCATTTTTAAAATTTTTAAATTTGTTCGATCTATTTAAGGAGCGTTTTGTGGCGATATAAACGTCTGTTTTTCAAATGAAAACCCGCGTTTTTTACTGTAAATTATTTAGTGGATAATGTTTTTGAAAATTTTGATATAATTAATTTAAAATTCGAACGAGAGTTGCTCAGTTATTAAAATATTTGTATCAAAGATAATAGTCCTTAAAAATGGTTTTACAAAAATATAAAATAGATGTAATATCGGATCTAGTGTTTAATATACTTGAATTATTTTTACAAATAATTAATGTTGATGGATTAATATTAATCATTAACATTTTCAAATAATCATAACATCCATACCTTATAAACTTATTATCATGGATCTATTATCCTTAGCACACGAAGTTAAAGAACTTAGAAATTATTCGTACGAATTTTGATTCTAATACGTCAACATTTTTAAAAAAAAATATCCATTTAATAATTTACAGAATAAAAAGGGAGTTCTTATTTGAAAAACAGAAGTTAATGTCTCATGGGACACTCCTTAAGTAGTACAAAAACATCTCAAGGATGTGAAAACAAGGTCTTTAAATATATTAAAAAATTCAAAAATCATATTTTGAATAACTACAATATCGAAGATAAAACGGGGTGAGCATACTTGGTAAATCACCCAACATAAAGAAATCTGCAGAACACTTTAAGGTTGGGTAACAATATTAGTTTGCAAAATTCAAATACTATTAACTAGGTATTAAGTATTAAGTAGTCGTAATAATCGCTGTGACTGTCAGTCAAACGTGGATATTATATTATACAGTCTTGTAAATTATTTGAGTAAATATATTTAAATACCTCCTTGGACGTATTTGTATCTGAAAATCAAATAATTTTATGTAAATACATTTCAAAATGCATAAAAATTATTTGTTACATTTCAGTTGTTTTTTGATGATTAATTATTATATTATTTTATATATTACTTTCACATGCTACTCAAATAGTTTGCATCTTTTGCAGTATCTCGTTTGCAGTACCTACGTAATTTTTACTCACAATTAAATATAAAATAGCGCTAAAAAAACTATCCAAAAACAATACGTATAAATAACATCCGCTGACTTATATTATAAATATTATTATAGTGACTCGTCTTAGTCGCTGACGGCGAATACTGATTTCGGACACAATGTCGTTTGAATTATAAAAGACCTGCCTATTTTAGTCTGTTAACAGACAAAAGTCGAAAGTTTGAAAGGGTGATAAGGATGTCAGGATTGATGGCAGTACTAATTTGGTGGCCCAATGCTTTGACGGTTTCGTTTCGAAGACGAGAATGTTTTTGAAAGCAGGTTTAAGCGTCTAACTGTCTGTCATCATCGTTATAAATTGACACATTAACGGGCTGTATACGATCCCCCGACGCATGTCCGGTTCTTTTTCATTTGTAAAAAGTTTAAAGTCGAAGGCCGTGTTTGAGTATCTAGCAAATCAGCTACTTCAAGTGAAATTTTTCAGCTATGTAAGCAATCCAACTTCGTAAGATCGCAAACCTTATGTATGCAGCATTTCACGTAGCCAATCCATCTGCGGTGAAATGCCGATTTGGATGGGTGACAATATGCGCACCTTAACTATTATTAAAGTCAAATTATTAAACATACATTTGAATATTTATTTATTTTTAGTTTTATTAACGACCGTTTATTATTTAGTTAATATACTTTATTTATATATTTACCTACTTGTACAATTAAATAAGTAAAATAAAAAAAATATTTAAATACATGCCAAGTATTTGCATTTATTGCTAAAAATATTTGAAATACGTTTTGATTGGATGTTTTTGTAATTGTACTTAAATACAGTTTTAAAAATGTTTTTATAAGGTTGATATCAAAAATATATCTGTTGAAAACTTTTCTAAAAAAAAAAAAATATTGGAAACATGTGAGTTTGGTCCCGTCAAGTTATATTTTTAAATGTATTGCAATTATCCGATTTAACATTAACTTACATATTACCTAAACGACTATATTTTTTGGTATCTCATGCAATAAGTATTTTTACACAATTTCTTTGTATAGCATATTATTATACACTGTCAACTAAAAAGTGAAATGTAAAATTCGTTTCTCATATTATTATATATGAATTTTCTAGGTGTAAAAAATGTCACATTCACTCTTGTTGACCATTAGTCGTTGTACTTCTTTGTAAATTTGTATTATTATAGAAATATTATTAAATTAATTATTTTGACAGCTTGTTGGCAAAAATTTAATTATAATTATTTAAAAATCTAAATAAAATCAAAAAATTATTTTGGATTCATATTATGAAGGCTATTATAGAAAATAATATAGTAATTTATCCTATTAATATGATAGTATAAACTGTTAAATGTGTCCAATTTGACAGTTTTTGAATTCTCGAATTTTTATAAAAAATTTCCCAACATTTGAATGGAGGTACATATTGGTCATATGATTGTTAAATTATAACTTGAATGATTTGTTTTGTTTAAAGATAAATATTGCAACATACTATTTCACAATATTTATGTGTATACTTGTAATATAAATATTAC
Organism: Pentalonia nigronervosa; assembly: GCA_014851325.1. Lineage (NCBI taxonomy): Eukaryota > Metazoa > Arthropoda > Insecta > Hemiptera > Aphididae > Pentalonia > Pentalonia nigronervosa. Next base: position 19,630 of record JACXSJ010000127.1, on the reverse strand, counting down.
CTATTTGGCTATTTAATATAATAAGATAATAACGAGTGGTATTTCTGTATAAATTAAAGTATTATAGTTTATAATTATTAATTATTATATCATCAAAAGTCATAAAATCATTGAAATCAATTCATAACATATTGAGACATGAACGAAAAATATGAATAAACAAAGTTTAGTTTAATATTAATAATGCACATACCGTCACACTCATAAGGTTGTTTCGATTATCGGACGAGCTTTAGTCTGTACCTAGTTTGAAGTGGGAGCAATTGTATGGCAAATTAAATACGCGATCAGCACATTCCGTTTGTTCGTGTATATATCAATTATTTATAATTATTTTTTAAAATTAGAATTTAATACGGAGTTTACAGCAATATTTTATAGTTCACCGTCCCTAGCCGAACGCGATTTTTTGTAGTTCGAACTAGTTATCTTATAATATGGGATAATTTTTTTTTCTTTAAGGTAATAAGTATCTGTTATAATTTAAGCCGCTTATCCCGTCTGTATAATAATATTCTCGATGTGGACATATACATATTATAATCATGAAAATCGCTATATACCTAGCCACAATCACGATCATTCACATAGTAAAATGCTTCCATTGCATTAATAAAAATTTTAATTTCAGAAATTCAAAATGTACAAGGTTAAGTATAATATATGTTATTTTACATAATTACATTTTTATGACTGTTTAAAACTTTAATTACAATTTACAGACTAATTTATTAATGCATTACAAATTACTACGATGATTTTATTATTGTTTTTTTAGCAGAATTTATAATTTTACCATATTCTTTGAATTCAATATTAAATTAATAACAAGGTATTTATTATTTATTAAAATATTGAAGGAACTCGAGATATTAGTCATTAATTACGATTGATAACACCTAAGCACAAATACATAATTTAACTATAATATTTGCTAAATTAAATGAAAAGTTTCTAATCATAACAATAATTCAATATAATACAGAATGCCCAAGGTTACAAAAAAAATTAATTTTATGCTTCTTCTTCTGTTATTTCTTGGAGTTTAGTGGGATATTTAAAATAGTTATAAATATCTTTTTAGTTACTTTACTCCAGTATACATAGATACTTGACTATTTTCATGTCATATTGTTTCCGACTTATAAATTATACTCAGGAAAGATAAAATACGTTAATATTTTAGTATTCATTTTATTTTCATTCTTATCTGTGTCACAACAAATACTTACAACCTACAATGGAGTTTGAGGGATTTAATTACTACTAATTCCATATTAGTTGTAACAAAGAACTAGTGCATGACTAGTATATTTGTGGTAGGTAATAAATCAACTTGAATAATTTGTAATTTGCAATACTGGACCTCGATTATCCATAACAAATAATGATTAATAAGTATACATTTTTTATTTATTAATAAACATTGTACTTAATCGTTATTTTGTAAATTAAAAATCGATGTTATTTAAACTTCGATAAATATCATATAGTAATTCTAAAAGCATTTTAATAGTACAAACATTATGTATACTGTTCAATAAATTATTTTTAACATTATAAATTAGTCCTATATTTAAATAACTAATGGCTTATTTTTCATCGTTAAAATAATTGCGTGTAGTTTTGTCAGTGTTAAAATCTATAATTACAAAAAACTAAAGTGTTTTTAAACGGCACTAATTTCAAAATTGGCGTTAAATTGTTTAAATTTAAATATCGATTTTTCCATTACTAGTGACAGCCTAACTCTAAGTACAGAGTATGATTTGATCTAGACATATATAGCTTATAGGTTCATCTTCTTATTATTAAGTGGCAATACATGTATAATATAATACGTACGTCGAGTATTTAGTTTTTGAATTGTTCATAGGTAATATTATTAAATGTTTAAATAATTATAGTTATTAAAATAAGTTTTATGTAATATAAAATATTCATAGAGTAATACAGGGAATAATAAGTAATAATATAAAAAAAAATAATAATATTTACAGTAATAATACCATTAGGTAGTGTAATATATTAACTAAATTTTTGAGATCAAGTTATAAAATGTGTTATGTTATGCACATAGTTAGTGGATTAAATATATAATATGATTATACTATTACGTTAATTATTATAATAGATTAAATACCTATATTATTAATATTATTGATACATGTAATTTTAAACATATAGTGAAATATTTATTAAAATAATACTTTTTTCGATGTATGCGTAAATGCAGTAAATATTAAAGATTTTAAATTAGCTCTCAAACAATCTGATTGTTAAATACAAATTAATTTATATTTACAGTGGTTTTTATTTTTCATTCTATAAAAAAAATTTATTTGTCTAAATTTTAAATGTATCAAATGCATTTAATTTATGGATATAAAATGTTTTGTAAAAATCAGAATTACCTACATTTACGTATATGCATGTTTAAAATATATTATTTTCTTGTATTACTCTCTATTTTGATATTTTCCTTTAGCATAAACAAAATACAATTTATGTTTATAGGTACCTCTGAAATTTTGACATTATGCCTATGAAATAATATATCTATGTGGCTACACAAAATGATATTTTAAAATCACCAAAAGATGGTTGCATTTATATAATTAAATAAGAATGTACCTTTATATGATCTACCTATTATAGTATATTATTGGTCTGTTATATTTATCTAAATACTACATTTATTTAAAATGTTGAACTAGTTTGGTATTTTTCAATTAACAACGTTTGAAAAAAGCGAAAATAGGTATAGGCTCTGCTGTACAATAGAAGTTGAGTTTACTTTGTCATCAAGTAGATAACTGTAATAGATGTGTTAAATGTGATTTCAATGACAAATCATTGCATACGAAGAAAAACAATTCTGAGATAAGATTGCCTGTTAGATTATTATTATATAGATATATTGCTATTAATTATTATAATAATTTATTTTACTATTAGTAATACGGTATAAACTATAAATAGGCAATAGCATAAAATATTAATTTAAATGTTTTGAAATATCATTGTGTATGTGAAAAAAGAAAATATACGTAAAAGTCCAAATCTTCAAATATTTTTGAATTATAAAAAAATAACATCAATCGTTTTAATTCGTTTGAATATCGAATTTCATCATAATTTGAACTCAAATATCAATAAAAAACAAATTAAGTTTGTATAATTTTTAGATATGTTGGTTTCAGTATGAACGACATATGAGTTATAAGGAACCTTGTCATTTTCAAGGTTTTTGTATGAATGAAAATTTTTTTGTCGACATTTATAGAAAAAAGAAAACTAAAAAAACTAGAACAATGAATAACTCATAAAGAGTTAAAATATTTTGAAAATGTTATCATATATAGAAAATGCTAATATAAACTTATGGTTAAAATTTTATGTATCGACAGTTACTCGGTTTTAAATTAAGAATATTATTTTTTTAGATGAATTAATAATCACTGGAATAATAAATATTATATTTAGTTCTTTTTATAGTATATTTAAATTACAATTCACAATTGTATTTATGATTGTGAATCATTCTATATTTTCTAAATACTAATTGATCATAAAATTAATTAAATTCATTGACACTTGAAAAACAGTTTGTATATTGAATGTATATACTTACTATACAAAAACCAGGTTAAGAGTTAATATTTTATAAACTGAAAAAAATATAGTTATAACTTATAACATATAGTTGCACATAATTATTCTAAAAATGGGTGTTTCAAAATTGTATCAATTTATTTGTCAGTTAAAAAAAATAAGAAAGAGTAAACTGAAATACTCTAAAAAATATGAGATAAACCGTAACCCAAACATTGGTCCCTTCATTAATTTTAATACAGATTTGTTTAAAAAAAATCATGGTAAAAATAAAACTGTTTAATTAATTCAAAGTACTTGAGTTTTTTAATCACAATAATATAATAGTTTTTGTCATAGAATAATGTTTTTATAAATATATCGAAAGTTAAATTATTATTTCAGTATCTATGGTGTAGTGATGGTATGGGGGAAGAGGTGTTGTGAGTGCAATAACACCTGAGGGTTTAGGCATCATGTTTATTTTTTTACAAGGTATTTAATAAAATGATAAAAAATATATTCTAATACAATACAGTCATCAATTAATATTAATTAGTTTTCAAAATGTATAAATATTTCTATTCTAAAGTATGTACTCGTATATCATAGTATTATAATTTGTCCAATAGGTTTTATTTTTTATAATTCCCTTCACTCCACTCTGTAATATTTTTGGCTACGCAATAGATACGACGATAGTCAAGTCTCAAGTACTTAAATATGTTTTCATGTTTGACACACGTTGATTGTATCTAGCATCTAGTGATATAATTATATTATAACTGCATTCAATGTTGGGTTACTTTGAAACTAAATTATTATGTTAAACAATAGTTAGTAGTTACGTTTATGTAAAGACGAGTCTTTCTCTTCACCACCGAAATCCTAGTATGTATAAGTTATATAACAGAATAGTTTATCATTGGGTTTGATTTATGCATTAACTGGGGCTATTATTACAACGGGAAGTTCTAATTACAAGATGTTTTGTATATTAAAACATTCATATTCAAAGGAAATATTAATATCAATTTGATGTAATGTTTTTGTATGATATTAGAATATCTATATATAACAAAACGCAAAAATCTATCTTTATGTATCGGATACTCACTTATACAGTGTCATACAAATTTATAAAAATTTTATTTTATTACACAGTTTACTTTCATTATATTATTAGTCGTGTGACTCGTGTAGTATTAATGGTCAAATGGATAATATTTACTAGTAAGTAATAACATATTGTACAGTTTATTGACACTATTTTATGTTTTGATATTGTTTAAATTTATAATACTTACATGTTTTAAGCTTTTGGTAATATGTAAGAAATTTATTGAAACATAGTATTATTTTATGAAATTATATCACATACTCGTTGTAGGAGATAGGCCCTTGATGCCCTAAAAAATCTATTTAATGGATCATTTCCTATCGTCACAAGTCCTTCTTTGATATATTTAAGTAGGTAATCCTTGTATTATAAATATATTAATATTGGGTGGTCATCGTTTCCGCCAAAAGTTTGATTTTCGTTTCCACCAAGTATCGTTTCCGCCAAAAAGAAAAAGGTTCGATTTTCGTTTCCTCTAAATCTTTTTCTATTTACCTATCTAAATTATAGTTAGAGAACCATTTAGAGTTATCCAGGGTCCACTACAAGAAGGCGGTTCCCATTGACCCCCTTGTTTGACTTATTTTTCGGATTAAAGTTCAACAATTTGAATTTTTAATTAAATTAGTTGATTATAATTAAATTTATATTACAATATTACTTACGATTCTAGAAATCATAAATATATTTATTATTTTGAATAAAATATAATTTTTAAAAACGTATTGAATTGTAGATGTGATTTATAGAATTGTTAATTAAATGCATGTGAAAATATTCATAATTTGTTATTTTGGATATATTGGAAATAAATAAACTTTAAAACGTATTGTCTATTTTATTACTCTATAAAATAGAACTTATTTCCTCGTTTTAATTAGAAATTAATAGATTTTTTTTTGAAATGGTTTATTAGTATGTTTTTCTGGCTATCATTACCATAGTGTTTGAATGTTTTTTGTCAAATTCGTAAATATTTTAAGACGATATATTTGAAGAAATACATTATAACTTTTTAAGTTACGTGCTTGAAGCTAAAAATCGAGAAAATAAAACGAATAAAACTTAATTGGACCACAGGGCACATACGTTTTAACCAAAATCAATACAAACACTATTTCACTATTTTAAAAGTAGGTGAAGTAAAGAAACTAACTTTTCCATTCCATACATAAATCCAAAAATGATGAAATAAATTACAATGTATACATAAAATGATGAAATGTGTGATAGATAACAAACTGGTGAACTAGGTTCACAAAATTATTTATGAATTAAACTTATACTCCTTTTTATGTTTTGAAAAACTGTGGTTAAAATTCGATTAGTAAAAATGTAAAAATGTTATTAGTGTTTTTAATTTAATTAATTCGTACGTTTTATGACGAACAGAATTGGGTGAAACATATTATAAAATATTAAATTGTAGTTTGTGACGTACGTGTGGGATAGCGTTTTCTTGTGCCACTTATTCAGATCCACCGATTGTCGACAAATGCCTGTCTTTGCGGTTTATTCACACACGCTTTCCCCTCCATTTTCCAACGGTCCTCGGACAACACCAGACCGACACCGTACCCTGTACATATTATTAAGAATATCGACCTATTAATAAATTAATCGCTATCCCTAATCCCTCTCCACCCATCGTCGTCTTTCTCGTGCAGTTTGTGAACAAGCCAAACGGCTGTTACGACAGTTTTCAATTTTCGACGCTATATTCCTACATCGCGCGAAGGAGTAGACAGTTTCGGTTTATAGTTGCGCCCTCGGGCGGCATGAAAGGAGCATACTGCTCCGTTTGTATCGGCCATCTTATATTGACGTGAGATATTGTTTTAAATTGCCACCGTGTTCGGCGTAAATTCTTAGTTTTATGATATTATACCGTATATCCGTGTATAACCTTACTGTGAACTACGTTGTTACCGTCCGTGCCGGTGAAATATTATGTATAATATATATTTATTAGCTCTTCGATGAACTATCTTTCTTCCTCACGACTTTGTGTGATGGAACGGGCGCGAGGCGTCGTTTTAGAGAATCGTGTCAGGTCAATTAGTTTATTATACTTATCCGTAGGTTGCCAGACGTTATAATATATATATATATTTGTTTGTGATCGACGTGTTTTCGCAAGGTGGCCTCTTGTTTGTTTTCCGGTGAAGTTTCTATGTTGATTCGGATTTTTTTTACCGTAAAGTAATTTCTTATCTTCATCCGAATAATAATATAATAACATGATTTGTCCACATGAATTAGAAATGTATTTTTTATTATTTACCTTATGACCAATGTTCTGTTTCATGAATCGAAAATAATATCTGGTCGATAATTACAAAAATCCCTAACGTTCCAGTCTCATGACTTCGGCTATATTATATTGGCGACCCTCTGATATTATTTTATACTCGTCAAACGACATTCCATTGCCAACCAATGGCCGTCAAAATATGCGAGATGTATCTAATTCGTAAAGAAACATTGTGCAGTTCGCGATGTGAATACAAATCGTTAAGCACACAACAAAATGTACAATTTTGGGCTTGTAACTACCTAACATACGTGTATAATATAATTTAAGTCAATAGTAAAATTGTGATCTCACGGCGTTTTAGATAGGCAAATTAACTGCGAACATTAGTGATGAGGGTTTGTTTTTTTAGTATCTCTCTCATAATAATATTTTTTTTTTAATGAATATTAATTCATTTAAATAATAAAATTACGACTACACAACGTTGTAAAACAATTTTACAATATACCCGTACACGTGAACACTTAAAATCAAGAATATTATTACGAGTTCATGACTTAATGTTGACAATAAGTACGACAACCGTTAGTAAAATAAAATTTAAATGTTTGTTTTTTAAATCTAATAATTTTGAAATTAAAATTTTTTGGAATGCGACCCAAAATTTAGTGGTGCTTGAAATCTTTATTATTTTATTTTTATTTGTTTTCAAAATGCTATATAATATGTACAAGATAAACACGTAATTGTTATAAATCTTTTTTACATTTTTTGTTAAGGTTATTATTTATGTTCATTAACGTAAAATAAATACAGTACCTAACGTTTCTATATAATTTGTTGAAATTATTGGAGCAAGTATAAGTTTTTGGTATTAAAAGTCAATTAAGTCAAAAAAAGTGGTAAATTTAAGCATTAGTTTTGAAACTAATTTTCCTTATGATTTTGGATGGTTTTAAAAAATTGAACATTTGGTTTAACAAGTAACAATCTTCAGGTTTGATATAATGATATTTAGATGTTTTTATTGTTTAATTAGTCGTTAAATTACAAATTTATAAATAACCCGTTAAATATTATAATATAATTATTGATTAATAAACTTTAATGGGTACTTATGTATATTTTTATAAAATGACAATACGGAAAATTTTATTTAAATATAGAATATAATAACTTAAAACAAATTAGAAATTTTGTTCAAATGGAACAAATGTACAAGATTTTTATCTTGTTTCAAAAAAAAGTGTACATGAGTTATATGTCATGACAAAATAAAAATACTAATTAATTAAGCGTCATGTCTTATAAATTAAAATCAGAGTTTTCACTTTGCTGATTCATACGAAATGTAATTATGTTTAATCTCTGACTTACCCTACGTGCCATAGCATAAACTATAAAGCAAGTTAAATGGTATTTTCGATTTGCTGAGCGTATCGACTGTGGCAACGAGTGGGTAAATTGCAAACGCGGCAAATCATCGACATGCTAAAATGCACTGTTAAAAGGTTTATTACAATTTTTAGTGCACATGAAGTCGTTATTAGCACGCATTTTTGATTAGTTATCATATAATTGTTTGAGAACAACCTTGGTGGATTTTGTAAATATAATTTATTTCAATGTTGAAATTATAAACACAGCGTAATTTAAAAACGATATTTCAGTTATAATATTTAAAGAATGCTCTTATATTTATATATGTATTTCCATCGAGATGATATAACGATTAACAATTGTTGATTTATGTCGATATTATTATTATATAATACTTATAGCTTTAAGTTTGTAACTAGAGTTATGAATGTGGTTCACTGGAACGAATAGTACAAGCATTATATAAATAATGTAATGAACAAAGCTAACAATATTGTTATAATATAATTGCGAACGATCATCCGATTCATCCGGTATTTATCTGTAGTCTATAACGTTTGTCGCGATTTAACTAAAATGTAAAACGCGTCCTTCGTGTAAGTCTAACGCTTCAAATCAATTTTCAAACACATTACCTGCATTGCACGTCTGATCGTCTAAACTATAAACTCACAATGATTTAAAGCATCGAGTTCACTTTAGGTATAATATCCGCTGAAATATGTCAAATAAATATAGAAAAAATTCACAGTTTGGATAACACATTATACGACGTAGTCTCGTGGCTGCTGCAGATAATAACAGCTCATCAGAATAGTCAATTTACGCTATTTTACAAAATATTGTTTAGGAAATAAAGCCGATTATCGTATGGCGTGTTTCAGGACCAATAAGGTAATATTATGTACGCACATACTCTGTACCTAATATGTAGGCATCAGTGCCAATGTATCATTCATCACAAATTGGTTATTATTATTCGTTGGATACTTTTGGTGCAGTACTGTTGCAGTCTGCCGCAGCTGATAGTGTTTTTGTCGTATTGCTAAGGCTTTTGGACGTGAGAAAATGGACTAGTAGCTACACCGTTAACCTCTTTTGTGTGATCGAGATATATTTTTCGAGATAAACCTTGGCCCGAAAACGGAGCGCACGCAATTCCGATCGATCAATCCGTTTGCACAGGACGAATGTCCTTTGTCCAGATTCCACTCGGCGCCCGCACGTTCGTTTCGGCAACACGATCCATCCATCAATCTATTCATTGTTGTTTGCCCGCCGTGTGACGTGGATGACTATAGAGTAAAAGGACTCATTACCTTTTTGTCGTCAATTGCGTAATAATACTGTCATTGTTTGGGCACCGATCCCATCCGGTTGGTTGGGTGTGGTGGTGGATGTAGGGGAGGATGAAGAGGAGGTCGTCGAGTGCACTTAACAAGAAGCGCCGGCACGCAGACCATCCGTGTTTTCATTGCACAGGCCATGTAAATAAAAATAAATCATCAATGAGTTTATTTGCAATATGCATACAGACACGACGTTTTGATACGTCAAGTTGAGTAGGTATTTTTTTACAATTATTATTATTATTATTATCCTCTTCTTGTAATTTATTCGACTGCACAACAGTCCGATGATGAAAAATATATACCTACGAGTATGTACTGTAAATTATTTTCAAAATGTTTTCCTATTATATTGTTAATGTCGTATAGGTCGTTGTTTTATTGCAATTTCACACCACCAAGTTTCATGATTCAGTTTTAAAAATAACCAACGTTACCGGGTTAATTTTAATAACATTTTGAAAAACTATTAGATAATAAGTTATGACACATAGGTGCATTATTATTATAGATCATGCGAATTATTGCTTAAATTTATGTTTCTCTCATGCGGTATACGAACATTTTTCTTATAACGATGATTATATTGTGACTTGAAAGCAACAACCGGTAGCTTTTACAGAATATATACTATACATGCCCCATCGATTTGTCAATAATAATAAACGGTTATTATAGAATTGCCACACAAAGGTTGTCCGGAGATTTGAGATTACTATTTTGACTGTATGCGGTGACAAAACGAAACCTTTATAATCCTTTATAGTTTACCATGAATATAGTTTATGAATAGAAATTATATTGTGTTGCATGCTTTTAAAAATATATATTATCCATTTATACACTATAAAAATAAGTATTATTTTTTATACCTGGAATACATATATTATTACTAAAAAAGTATGTGCATAATAATGAATTGTAAAATATGCGATGATGTATATATATTTTTTAGTGTTATGAACAGGTAATATAATGATTTACCGGATTATTTTGATATAGAACAAAATATATGAGACACGAGAATAGCTATATTGGGTAATATAATATAACACTTTAAAGTCAACTCAGGTACCTACGCTGTACATAATATGCAGGCATCTAATGTATAAAATAATATAAACTATACTATATACTATAAGGAAAAGTGATATATTAAATATTTGTCTTGATAGGTATGATAAAATAAATGTAAAAATGTGATCATACATTTACCATGAGAGCCTTTATAGCTGATTTCTATGTTATAATTTGTAAGGGGAAGGCGTTTTATATTTTTATTATTGTCGATGTAGCTTTAAATTTTTAATGCTAATGTTATTATTTTTTATTGTTAAAGCAATAAAATATGATATTTAAAAAAAATCAGTTTCAAATTATTCATTATTGTGTAATATTAGTAATTATTGATGAATTAATTAGTAAACTTATTTTTATGCATAGGATATTACATTAAAATACATCAATTATAGCTTATTATTGTAAAATTGTATAGGTACATTTTAAAATTTGAAGATATATCACTAAATATTATTAAAATTAAATGTAATAAAAATCATAGATGTGTAATTTTTATTCTTGTTTTAGAAGATTAAGATTTTTTTATATTATTTTTGTATATTTTTACTTAATATTATAAAATAGTATTTGTATTAATTTTAATTAAAACCTTTAAACACAGTTGCTTTATAAAATAACTCATTAAGACTGACGATGACGTCAAGAATAGATAAATTGAATACGGTATGAATATAGTTACCTAATCACTGACCGAATATTATTTGAATATTTTAGTTATTACTGTAAGTCATAACTTTTTCAACAGAATTATTTTAAAAATGTGAGTAATGCAAATAATATATTATACATTTACATTTTATCAGAAATTGAAATGTGTTATTTTATATTAAAATGTTTGTGTTTGAAACATTTTATTAGAAGCCATTGTCGAAAGTGTCATCATTTTGTATAAATAATAGATATATGTGTAGTAATTTTTTAATTATTAAATGTTAGTTTTGCTAATTTTAAAACATCAGTTTTGAGAATTATTATTTTTAATAAGAATTTTAGTTAAATCAAGATGTTTGGAATTTGCATTATTATATTAGGAAAGTTCGTTTCAAAATAATAAGTGTATCTAATGACTAATGTTAATTGCCGAGCATAAGTGTACGAGGATATAGAAATCTATATCATCTCGTATCTTTTATAATTTGATTTCGTGAAAATTTTATATATTTTTCAAATGTAATTAATTGTCTATTTCGTTATAAGTCATACTAGCCACTATGGCACTGTGCATAGCTTAAATCGTATTGTATAAGGCATACACCTCTATATTGCCAGTGGTGTATGCTTGTATATAAGGTTTTAAATGCTTGATGGGATTATGGGAGTCAACATATTTACGCCTATGGTCGTAAATATGTGCAAGGGAGAATGGGGGGAGGGGGGGAGGATAACTCCCTACAAAAACAAAGTGCTCAGAGGCATCCATGTTCCCTCTCGTGATTCCTAATAACTATGCGACTATGCCACTGTATTAACTACAATAAATTACGCTTTATTATGTAGGCACTTAAAAATATTATAAAGGGTCGTTTGCAGCTATCGTAATATGTTTTTTTGAAAGGTACCTACTTACATACAAATATTTATTGATAATATAGATTCAAAAATATAACTTAATCAAAGTTATAAACAAAGGGAAAATGTAATATTTAATGCTGACCTATATTCATATTAGGGTACCTCTGCACCCTGGTATAATATATCTACCTCCGCTCTACATTCTGACATTAAAATCGAATAAGTCGGTCAATTATCATTCAAACACTATGAATCATTTTATTAAAAACTACAAACACGTTAATATTACAAATATCATGTAGTACACAACCCATTGAATAGTCTACAAAAAATAAATAATAATAATAATAATCTACCCATTGACTAAAAAGAAAATATTATAGAGACTTATTATACTATTATACTAAAATAATTTATATCTAGAAAAAAAAAACACGCAGATGGTCTCCACATAGAAATTATTACGGTTTAATCAAAAATAGATAATTGTCATTGAATGATAATTGTATTTCTATTTTTTATTAGGTTTTATTATTATATCTATGTGAGCCAAATTATTAAGTTTTTGTTTTTTTTTTTGGTCATGAAAAATAATGAATACTTACTCAGCAAACTAATATTACTTATACATATGTACGTCTATAATATAATACATAATTATTACAATATTTATAAAATACATAATTTATTCAACTATAAATTGTTTATTTTTAAATCCATTCTTTTAAAATAGCAAAATGTGTATCTTTATATTTAATAAATATAAAATACTTTTAATTTAAGTTTTTAATTTTTTTATAATAAAAAATATGTTTAGTAATTAGTAAGTATAGTAATACTTATAATTTATGAGATATAATAGAAGCATCAAGAGCATCATTAATTTGTTCTCTATATGTATAAATAATTTAAGTTTTGTTTATATTGATTAAACTTCTCAAAAAGGATATAAACAAAATTATATTTAGGTAGGTACTTCAAAAATGTACTTAGCTTTGATATATTTTTTTGTTTAATAGGCGTTTTTCGAAACCTGTAATAATTTCTGTTATTAATTATAAAAGATGATACGTAATTTCCTATTATTGTAGCTGTTTACTACATATATTTTAAGTGTTGTAGAAAAAAAAATCATACTTCAAGAAAATAAGAATAATTTTATATTGTATCTATTAAATATTTAAATTATTTTAATTACAAATCGAAATTGAATTAAATTTATTGAAACTTGGCTTTAATGTTGAAAGCGGTGCAGCCTGTAGAGAACACAACAATATAAATAATGTTATTTTAAACGGAGTTCATCATAATTATTGCACGTGTATATAAATAGTTAATTGTTTATTCAAGGTTCGGATGACAGAGAAAGAGTATTAACTCTTTTTTATATGAATGCAATAAAAAAAAAATAATGGTTTATAAATTGACTTTGAGAACATTATTATATTGCTTTGTAGCTGTACACAAATATAGTGTGTTGGATAATTATTTTGTTATAAATTAAAATATATTGTGAGTTTGTATGAGTATTTCAATGGTATTGTGGTTGAGTATATTGCATTTTGCAGATTCCATGTTAAATTATACATGATATGTGTTGAAGGACTGACACGCATATTGTTATTGTTTGTAAATTGTATTTGATATAATATAGTTTTGTTACACAGGGTCTTGTATTATACATTATGTTTTTTTGCGTGTTACTTCAATAGTTTATTTAAGAGAGCAGTGTTACAATTGATATGCTTAATATAAAAATAGGCGTTTTGAGTTTTGCGTTTTTATAGTACGAAACAAATGATATCGTAGAAACAATGTTCTCAATCTTATCTAATATTATTCATTTTAAAATACGTATTCGAGATTGTAAATGACAATTACATATTTGTTTAAGCTATAGTTACATAAAACAAAATTGAAAATTGTACACACGAGACATTTTTGTAATCACATGTGTTAATATTGATCAATTAACTTTACATTGCAGGTATTTATTTATTGTATATTTATATATAATTTATTTATTGTATATTTTAGATCTGCGTCATTGTTGTATACATGTAAATACTTAATACTAAGTATAATATTTTTTTTTGAACCTAATTTAGACTTTTAATATATATGTATATATATGTTAATGTGAATGTCTACAGTTGATGACTGTCGTCGTAATACACAGAAGTCATTGGTAAATATTGTCATATTGATTAAATCTGTACTGTTTGTAGACATTCACTAGTGAATGTCGACATTCACATAACGATATTGGTAAATGTTGGCAATGTCGATATTACTATCTAGGGATAACGGAAAAATCACAATGATAATATAGCATTATTAATATAATACTATAATAGTAGACATACTATCTAGTTCCTATACAATATTAGATATTTTTCAAGTTGATAATTTTGATAAAATATTTTATTACCTACCTTACCCAACTATTTTTATAATATTATACCTGGATAATGGCCTTGCTATGCTACCTCGCTAATATTTAATATAGTCATTCAATGCAGTTATACATTATATTGTATACAAATAATAATAATAATAATAATAATAATAATAATGTAAATTACATCATAGAAGTATGTACAAAATACAAAAAATATGACAATAAAATAAATTAAGACACCCTTCAAAAAAAAAAAAAAAAAAATTAAAAAATAAAAAGCAAAGCTAATCAAGATATTCAGAACATACTAAGAGATTGCTAAATGATTAACAGATTCCAAAAATATAGATCAAGAAAGTCAAAAGTCAAGCGATGACAAACAAGACAAAAAAAGATTTTACATTAAATTCAACAATTTATTGGTGGGCAAGAGTATATGTAATGGCATGCAATTTCGAAACAAAAGGCACCATAAAGAAGTGTGGTTGTAGAAATGTTGGCATTTTATGTAGTAGGTACAATAAGCTATGATAGTTTATCATGTCGTAATAAGTAGAGCCATTTTTCCCATTTTTTTTTTTTAAATAATAATTTTTGTAAGATAAAATAATCATAACTGAAATTAGTAATACAAATATAATATTATTTAGTAGTAATTAATTGATTAATTTAAACATGCTGTATTTTTTTTATTGTCTATATAGTCTATATATACTATATGTAAAAATACGTAAGTCAACATTGACCAAAATCCTGATTTAAATGTCAACATTTTTTTAATTTTTAAAATTCACCAATTTAGAATGTGTATGTTGCCATTCTTTAGGTGGTTTTCAACATTTACAAATTTATTGCGGACTGAATTTAAATATACTAATGTGGGCACGTAAATTATTCTCTCCTTTCCTTTTTTAATCCTAATGGCTAATTTAAATTATTATTCATATCTACTGATGTACTTTTCAAATAGCTAGCAATTGAAAGAATTAAAAGCTTATAGGTAGGTACATTATAAAAAATAAGCGATATATGAAAACAGCTGGTAATATAATATTATATGATTCAATATCAAGATTGATAACATATTACAAAAGAAAATATATTTTAAAATTAATATTCATATTATATATTATAATATGTTACATAATTTGTAAGTATTAATTATTATATTGGCGTATTAGAACATTAATGGAAGGCCAATTATCAATAGTTTTAAGTCAGTGCAGCGATGACGTTGATCCTACCCCCTGCCATAGTGTCTGTTTAGATTTGCTGATTTTATGATTGCATGAGGCCATAGGTATTACTCATATTGACAATTAAGATTACACTAGAAGATAAAATTTCATAAAACGAATTATGCAAACGAAAAATAGTAATAACAAAACGGAAAAATCGAACATACGAGTGACCGTGAAACGGGTCTATATCGAACTCATATAGTTGGTAGTAGACATGTCAACATTTTGTAGGTAATTGTGCATTAAGAGAAGGGCTGTATTATCTAATAATTTATGTAATATTACGGTTTGAATGTTTGATTACTCGTTTTACAAGTGGGGTGCTTTCTCGATGGTCTAAAGCCTAAAGGTACGGGATTTGTACTTTGGGGATTTGTGGTTATGATGCTTGTTATTATACTATTAAATGGCGATATCTGTTGTCTATGGTCTATCATAGTGCATTATATTGAGTATACATTATGTTAATATTTTATATTGAAACCTGGTAATTATTTATGATATGCCTATCTTATGCCTATTAATTTAATTGATGAATAATAATACTTTGGCCTAATTAGGCGTCGGACCGTTGATTCCGGGTTAGGTCAAGTTGTGCTCGAAAATAGTCATCACATTCGAGGTTATCGTGGACTGTACCTGTCCAATGTGAGAAAGTATATTATATGTACGCAAGGGAAGAAAGCTGCAGTTTAAAATTATGTTATATTATATGACGGTGATTATGGCATAGGTTATGTAAAATGTATAATATATAAATTATAATAGACAATACGATTTTTAAAGAAATTGATGGTTCATATTATAGTCTTGAGTGACATTTATTCATAAATGTGTAGTACTTAAACATTAAAATAGTAGAAAAAGGAGGGGGGTAGGTCATAACATAACTATTGTCTATTTCACCGTGTGCCAAGCTTTTTTTTATAATTAATAGTGATTTATTACGATCTTTATAATAGTAGCGCAGTACTATAAGTAGGATTTCTGACTGTGAAAAAAGGCATGCAATTATAAATCTCTAATAATGGTCATATAGTTCATACGAATAATATGTAATCTGTGTGTAGTTATTTATCATAATATATGTATTAAATAGTACATACTAACCATCGTTTAATTTGTAAAAATATCAAGCCTATTAAATAATTGTTTTCTAAATAACAAAAAAATCATCAAAATTAATGAATTTTACTGCGGTTTTCGTATGCTGTATAAGTATTTCTTATGAATATTTCTATTTTTTAAAGTTTAAGTAATTTGCTAAAAATCTTTTAATATATTTTGATATTTTATCCCATACAAAGATTTTAAAGGTAAAAGTTTTATTTTACAGGTAAATACTACATGCCAAGTATTCTTTTTACTAAAAAATGTAGTAATGTACCAGAAATAAAATGTTATATCGATCATATAAATAATTTTTAAATTATTAGTTTATTATTTATGAACATATTAACTATTCAATGTTTGGAAACAGCGAATTTATCGTCTTCCGTTTAATACAACCCAGATTAAAATTGACTGACAAATGTTCACACGATTTTCATTGAAATCTGCTTAAATATTCATAGTTTATATCAAACGTACATAAAATGATGTATACTATTTTAAACATTCACATAACGTATTGTATATTTTAATATTGCTTCAGTATACTGAATAATAAGTACCTACCATGATATCATATTCAGTATCAAATATATAATTCGATAAATTTCAACGTAATTTTGTTTTAAAATCTTTATTTATAGTATATCTTTTTTATTGTATATTAGCGTTATACAATATACAAAATGATTCACCAAGCATGCTCACCCCAATTTTTCTTAAATATTGCAGTTATTCAAAATCTGATTTTTAGAATTTTTTAATATACCTAAATCTAAAGACCATTCAAATTTTTAGATTTTTTGAAAAGTGTGCTTATAGGAGATACAAATTTCTGTTTTTCACATATGTCTCTATGTACCTGTTCTAGTAATTATTTTACCAATATAGACACTGTCCGAGTTTTTTAAATGTTGTATCAGACGCCACTGTACCACTGATGAATGGAAAACCGGAAATACCATCGACGAAGAGGGCGCAAAGCTGTCATCTTTCGAGTGAGCAAGCCACAAATAATAGAGCCGTTGAAAAGGAAGTAATAAATGACAATTATTACTAATAATATATTATAATCTATTAGATTAAAATAATATGTAACATATTTAGAGCAAAGTTACGTATTTAAAATAAGATACATTTTTTATAGCATGATCATAATAGTGATGAAATAATGATATTAATTGTAAATATTAATTTAATTTATAGTTTATGCATTATTCATATTTTATATTTGATATGGTATTAAATATGGCATAACCAAAAAGGGAAATTGATATCTTTTCTATGGATATCCGGACACAGTGGAATAGACGGAAACAAACTAGCAAATCAAGAAGCATCCAAAGCAGCTTCATCTACTAACACCCAAACTCTAAATCTAAACACATTTTCAGATTTAAAATAACTTATCCAGAAGTCTCTACCATAAATGACAAAATCACTGAACAAAACAAAATATTAACCTAACCACTTTGAATCGCCTTCGAATTAGGCATACCTTCATAACACACAATCACCTCATGGCTAGTAAAGATCCTCCCATATGTGAATCATGTGGTGTAGAGTTCACCGTCAAACACATAATAACTGAATGTTTAATACCATATGCAGACTCAAAATCCAAACACCATATACCATGCTAATTAAGCGAAGCATTACAACCAGATCTTCTATCAAATAACAACGTCATCAACTTTTTAAAGAAAATCAATTTATATAATCTATTTTAAGCTTATATTAAATGTAAATCAAATTCATAACAAATGTATATTAATAACTAATGGCTTAGTAGTTGATGTTTTTTTTATGTTCAGTAAAAAAAATATACATTGCATAAAAAAAGATGGAAATACGCATGCCCAACTCTGCTCATAATGATATATAGATTAACAAAAGAGTTATATTAATATATTATACCTATAATATTTCCCACGACTTTGATTATGCCATTTATTTCCCTTAATATTACTGGATTCATTCGTTGTTATCAAAGTCACATTATTATCACTTTATATACAGTTATGAAGGTATTTTCGAGAACCTAAACCAATTTTAGATATGAACATTATTGGGGAGGAAAATATTCAAGTTGCATATAATATATACAGTATAAATATACCTATCTATATATTTTAAAATTATTACCTATAGCATGTTTGGGAAATTAAAAAGGACTCCAGTTTTATCCTCCTAACTACTACATATGACCAACCACCACTATTTCTAAACATCTCCTATTTCAGAATAACATCATAAGGTTTTTGATAAATCTTTTATCTTTTTTTTTTAACAAACTGTTGTTAAGTGTTACAGAACCGACTAAAATTAAAATATCATTTTACAATATAGTCGATGAATTCCTTTACTGGATTAATAATTACCTATTATAATTGTCAAATAATATACAATAAAAAAATGCAAGCATCAATAATAATATCCATAATATGAACAACTGTCGTGAATAAATTTAACATGATCAAATTTGCTGTATCACTATTGAGGGCAGTCGATACTTGTATTAAAAATAATTTTAAAGTTTAAAAGAGTGATGGCCTATTGAGGGAAATTCGTTGCACTATAAGTATA
>JACXSJ010000126.1:93961-147576 GCA_014851325.1 Pentalonia nigronervosa | reverse complement strand
GTTTGGTCGGTCGGTGCGATAAGACGACGACAACCAAAACAGTCGCGCAGCTGAACATGGTGTCTGTTATTTATAAATTTGGTTTCTAATTTTAAACATATATACGAGTAAAACTGTTTTATATTAATTGTTTCATAAATCGATATTTTTTTCACAAACATAATATAATAATATTGAAATAACGGGATTAAAACAGGACTATCTTCTAAAAACGGGATAAAAAGCGTCCCGTTTGAAGTTTGTCGGGACAACGGGACATGATGACCAAAAACGGGACAATCCCGTTTTAAACGGGACGTCTGGTCACTCTATATTAGAATCATGTAATTCAGTGGTTTCCAAACTATGTGGCGCGCCACCCAAAGGAGGCAAGAGCACTTAACAAGGGAGGCGCGGCGCGTGGTTGGAATTTTGTACATATAGTTATTTTTTGATTAATTATATGTCCGATAACAATTTTATAGAAACGATTATCTTATCTTATCCATACACGACACACGTTTATTATAAAATAATTACAGTAATTCAATATTATAACTATTTTATTCTCTTAGTATGTAATATACGAGCGTACATTTTTCTAATTTTATTCGTAATACTTTATTTTATTTCACGCTATTTTTTCATTCATTAATATGGAAAAATTTCTTATTATTGAATCGAAACATAAATAAAATGAAGACAATAGTAAAGAAAAAAATAAAGTAAGTTTAGAAAATATGATAATAATTACTTAGAATTTGGTTTTACTTACATTAAAATAGATAACGAAGAACGTCCGAAGTGTATTATTTTTATGAAAGTATTAGCTGCTGATAGTATGGTTACCCAATAAAATTAAAATGTCATTTGGAGACTAATCGTAGTACATTAAATAATAAATCACATGATTATTTTATAAAACAACTTGCAAATTTAGAAAAACAATTTTCTAGTTTCGTTAAACAGACAAGTATTCCATCTAAAGCTCTTTTGGCTTCATAAAAAGTAGCATTTCGTATTGTACAATGCAAAAAATCTCATACGATTGTCGAAGAACTTATTTTTCCATCAGCAATAGATATGGTTTCTAATCTGATAGGAGAATCTGCAGCAAACCAGCTTAAAAATATACCTTTATCTATAATACTATTAGTCTACGAATTCAAGATATCTCAGATAATATAAATTATCAACTTATTGAAAAATTAAGAAATAAATATTTCGCGATTCTGTTTGATGAAGCAACCGATAATAATAAAGACGCGTATTTAATATGTATGTTCGGTTTATGGATGGAATAGATATTATAGAAAAATTATTATTTTTTAAATATTTATTAAGTGGTACTAAAGCTAAAGACCTATTTTATATCACTAATATTTTTATGGATATTTTTAATATAATATTAAATGGGGAAACTGTTTGGGTGTGTGTACAGATGGAGCTCGACCTATGTCTTGTCAGTACGGTGGACTTCAAGCAAATTCGACAAAATGCTCTAAAAATAATGTGCACGCATTGTTTTATTTATCGAGAGGCTTTAGCGTCACAAAATATAAGTTGTTCTTTGAATTATGTACTTGAAATGGTTATAAAAGTAGTAAACTATGTAAAAACAAGACATGTTAAAGCAAGATTTTTTGAAAAACTTTGTGAAGAAATGGAAGCAGAACATACAACATTACTGTTTTACTGTAATTCTAGATGGTTATCAAAAGGTAATGTACTTTCAAGAGTATTCGAACTTAGACAAGAACTTTATTCTTATTTAAATGAAGAAAATTATAATAATAGCAAAATGTTTGTTGACAGTGATTTTGTAATAAAATTAGCTTATTTATGTGATATTTTTGAAAAACTTAAAATACTTAATGTATCTTTATAAGGTAAAGAAACTCATATTCTGCAATTACATGATAAGATAGATGATTTTATTAAAAAAATTAACCTATGGAAAAGAAAATTAACAGAAGAAAATGGCAAAACTACTTATAATTTTCTTGGAGAGAATGATCTTAAATTCCTAATGACTTTAAAGACAATATATTTAGAGCATCCGACGAATCTTAAATTATCTAAAATAATTTAAATTTTAAAAAATAGCGGCATTATTATTGATGTTTTTTTTATTAATAAACCAATAGAAATACTTTATGATACTATTTTTGCTTATTCATTTTGATTGGTTAATATATTGAGTGATAACAACATAAATTGTAAAAATTATTGTAATTTATGATTTTGGATTTAGATTTATTAAATTTATTAACAGTTTAAAATATTGTAGGATATTGGACGTGAGCAATCTATTTTCTATGATCAACATTCTCACTTTTTAGGTTTTTTGTTAATATTTTATGTATAATTTAAGTAATACTTTTTAAAATCTACCTATAATTGACATAATATTAGCAAGTGCTTAAATTATTTTGTTATAACTTAATTTTATGTTATTTTTTTATTGCTAAATGAATTGCAGTTTATAATTTTACTATATTAAGGTAAGCAAATACATTGTATTCGGTTATTAATAATTTGAAGCTCTCAAAACATAATAGTTATCATGATTAACATACATATTTTAATTGGTTTTTGTAGTTATAATATGTCTGACCGCAAAGCAGAATTAGAGAAAAAGAAAGCTAAATTACAAGCCATTAGAGAACAAAAAGAAAGACTTCGCAAAGAAAAAGAAAAAAAAGATGTATGTCATATTTTGAATGACACATAATTCATAATACTATTAATATCTTATTATGTATAATTGATTTAATTTTTATTGCCATTAATTAATATACTAAATAGGGTGATGAAGCAGTTTCTCGTGGTATTAGTGTTGAGAAAGATCAAGGTAAAGAAATTGATGAAATGTTATCATCTCTTGGAGTTGCACCTGTTTCAGGTATATGTTGTTTAAAATATATTATAATTACCATATAATTTTTAATATTTTAATTGATTTAGATGTATTGTCAAGTTTAACCACTTCACCTAATAAAAGTGAATTATTATATAGTTCAATGTCAACTCCTGATTCTAGTACAAAAGGATCACTACCTCAAACTCCAGCAACTGGGTAAAATGATTAAAACAAAATATTAACGTTTATAAATATTTGTAATCATATATTTTTAACCTGTAAGCAATGCCATAATTAAATTAGTTGTTGCTGCTTGGAAAACAGCTTTTTAATCAATTTATGTCAATCAGATTATATTGAATAGAGAAATATTTTCTGATTCAATATTTATGTGTGTGTGTGTGTGTGTGGACTATTTATTGAATTTAAATTTGAAATAATAAAAACTTACTATTTGAAATCATTTTTCAGTCACTTATATACATTAACCATATTTAAGAAACTATTCTAAATAATTATTATTGATAAACAAAGCTACATAGTTACAGCCATAAAAAGGAACGTAAAACATATACACAATAAAATACTAAAATAGAGTTAATGTAGCTATACAATTACAAATAATTGAACCACTTTAACAATATTTTTGTTTAGGCAAAAAAGTTAGTCCCATAACTGCAGTTTTTTCGTTTTGAAACACTAACATGAAGAAGAACTATGTTAACATTTGATTCTCCAAATATTAACATTGTTCTCTCACCAATTACTGATTAGGTATATGCTTATGGTATTGGTTAATAATGGGTTTAACTTTGGGTTTATAATTTTAGATAGTTGTTTTTCATATTTGTAATTATATTTAGTAGAGTTTGTGCAGAAGCAATGTTTAATATCAAATGCGTCTAAATGGGCAAACATTTATTAATTTTATATTTATTATTATTATTATTTTTCAAAGACCACTCAATAATTTTTATTTTTTTTTATTTAAGTTAAAGCCTTAATAAAAGGACCATTGGCTTATATTATTACCTACAGTTTAGTTTAAGTAATTTAAGTAGTAATTCAAGCCAATGGTCCTCTTTTCGGAGCTTTAACTTAAGTAAAAAAAAAATAAAAATATATTATTGAGTGGTCTTTGATAAATAATAAGATTAAATATAAAATATTTTAGTATATTATAGTTTTTTCTTACAATGAAGTCTACAATATTGGTGCAGTACAATTTCACACTTTTTTACCTGAAAAACAACAATTGCACACCAATATTTTTTAGGTAAAAAGGCAGAAATACATAATACTGTAGCACCACCAATTTATAATTTAGTGAAAACATTAACTTACTCTCATACATTGTGGGTTCATAACTTAATTTTAATTAAAACTCATCTTAATGGTATTTTAATTTTTAGTCCAAAGCCTACAAAGAAAATTCGTGAGTTATCAATTGTTTCTCTTTCTTCTACAAATATACCACCAAAAGAGGTAGAGTGCTACACTAAAGCTGTTCAGACTACACATTCATCAAATGAAAGAGACGGTATGCTTAATATATATTTGTTATATTTTAATCTTAAATTAAGTATGAGCCAGGAACCAATAAATGTATGCATGATAATTTAGGTTTAATTTTTTTTTAAGTAATATTATTTAATGATTTATACTTTATACAACCATTATCACTTGTTGTATTTATTATTGTTATGCTGCACTTGTTTCTGGTAAAATAAATTAAAGGATCCTGCACTTCTTCCCCTCTTAAAGGTTATTTTGAAGATTGGTGGAGGCCTAGAAAAGGTTAGATTCACAAATGTCCAGTAATAGTCTTATAACTGACATTTTAAAACCACTTTTATGTTTAATCCAGGTGGTATACCCGGATAAAAGTATTATTAATAGGTTTAATAACCTTAAATATAATTTTAATATATAACATAAATATAAAAAAATATATTAATCAAATTAAAAGTAGCTATTTATCATGCATAGTTAAATGATAATATTATTTATAAAAAAAGTACTGACAGTTTTTGTGTATATCACTTGGATACTTTATTTACTCAATTTTATACTTATATTTATGTATTATATTTTTTTTTTCCATTTGGTGGGGACAATATCGGAAATAATGGAACATTTTCATCAACAGCTCAAGCATTTGGATATTACGGTAAGCTATTATTTAATATGAATTTAGGATTAATGTTAACAATTTAGACCCTATAGAAATATAATTTTCAAAAATAGATATCATGCATGGTATATGTTTTAAAGTGTTGTAGTTAATTTTCTGTAGTTCATAGACGTAATAAAATTGACTACATTAATAATTTTGCTGTCAAAATACATTAAATTTCAAAATAATTATAATAATAATAATTCAATTGGATAAAATTACATATTTGTTATACACAGTAATGCTAGTTTATAAAAGTAAACTTTTAATAATATTAAATTACATCTAACAATAATAATTATTATAATGATAGTGGGACAATAAAACTTTCTTCATATATTAATAATTAATTAACGCAACCATCCAATGTAGGTGGTCCATATAATTTGGTAATATTTTCATTTGGTTTATTTGGTTATTTGTGGATTTTAATTTGATGTTAAATTGAAAACTATTATTAATACTTAAACAACTATCTACTAACAATGATCAATTTATTACTTAATTTTTATTACTATTGCACTATTGCACTAGTCTATTATTTTTTATTGTTTTTACTTGCACTAATTTTTTTTTGCTTCTAAAACACTTGAAATATAAATACTTTGCAATTAAAATTTTGTTTTAATTAGTAGTTACATTGTTTATACATTTTTTTTTTGCAATATAAATTTTATATTAGAATTAATTTTCTTTTCTATCAAAAGTTGCTTGGAATGTGGTATAAGCTGTTTATTTTTGGTAATTCAACTACTGAACAGTAAATTTAAATATTGGTTTAAAATTTTTTTTTAAGAAAACGTTAAACCTGCATTGTCTTAATCTTACAAATGCTTAACAGCAAGTTATACTTTCTGAATAATCCATTTAACTCTGTTATGTGTAATATTAAAGTAAATTGATCTATATCAAAAAGTTAGAATATTATCTAATATTTAGTAAGTCTAGGTTTTTTATATATTTTAAATTTAAAGCGAGTTAGAACATTAAAACATTTTAAAGTGCTCATAACTTACATTCAAATTAAAGTATAACAAAAAAAAAAAAAAAATTATGATATTCACTAAATAATAGTCTTACTTTTAAATTTGATAATAACTATTATTATAATATTATCATATAATTTTATTCACTCTGATAATAAACTTAATAGAGCTAAATGAATTATTTGAAAGTACAATTTGCTATGTTATGGGTTTATAAGATAAGAGACAATGCATAAAGGTATAACATCCTCTTAATTATATATTGAAAATAATTATCCACTTCAGATTATAAAAAAAATGTAGTTTATATAATTAAAAATGAAAAAAATATTATTATAATATTACTACAGTAGATACACATGTTCTTTATTAATATATAAATTAGATATTTTTCAAAAATAAAATGTAAATAAATGGCAAATAAAAAACTTTACTTTTATTATTGGTCTATTGCAGTTCTTAATTTATACTTTTAAAATTGTTTTTTTTTTTGTTGAAAAAATAAAATTGAAACACAAATAGTTTTTTTTCCAAATTTCTTTAATTTTCCAATTATTTATATTTAGAATTACAAGTTCTTGTTGTTATTCACTTATTGTATATTTTTTTGAAATATTTATTGAAAATTGCAAAATGTTATTTTTGTTTATCAAGAAATATGGACATGTTCAAAAGATTTTTTTTTAATATATTCAATATAGTAATACATATTATTTGCATAACCTTTTATCATAATTTTAAATTTTAAGAAAAAATTATAATAATAAAACCAATATGTTTTGTATTTATCTAATCTAAAATTATTATTACTAGTTTATTGAAAATGTTGTAATATTAACAACTGAAACATAATTTAATTATAAACATAATTAAACTAATATATGACTATTCTATGATAATAACTATAATAATTTAAATCAAAATGTTCTTTGAAAATTTAAAAACTAAAACTTTTTAAAGGCAGTTGATAGAATAATTTATTGAACCGGTATTTTTAAATTATTGCATCTAGCATGGTTTTCTGATAAACACAATTAGGTGAACTACCCAATATTACTCTTCATGATCTTTATAGTTTTTTGGTTAAGTTTATATGGCATCATATTCATTATAGTCCATTTATTGGAATTTTAATATGTATTGCAAAGCATTTTCCACCTCGGGTTAATTATTAAGTTTCTATATTTCTGTAATATATTTAAATATTTAATTTTATATTATTTTTCAATTTCTTGTTTTTGTTACGTGTACCATTTTATACTTTATAAATTATTTTATTGATATGATATATCATTATACAAACCTTTTTAGCATATTTTAATAATAATTTTTATGTATGTTGAATAAATAAGTTTGTCGAATTACTTTTTATTAAATTATGGTATTAACATGGTATAGTCGCAATAATTGAATTAAGATAACTGATAACCAGTGATGATCCACTGCACAATCACATAGTTGCAATAATCAAAAAGTACCATAAAATCTTTGCAAATTACTTATCTTCTTAGTATTTTACTGAAAATTTAAAAGATCCTTATTTTGTAGTACTTATTTCTTTTAATTTCTTTTTCTTTATTATAAAGCCATCTCACATATTCATAAAGAACAACACATTTATTGTTTTAATTTTATAAAGGTTTATTTTTTACATATTTCACATTTACTGCACTTATTGTAATTAATAGTTATTTGTAAATAGTATGTAATTGCTTTTAGTTTTCTTAAAAAGTAATTTTTTAATAATTAATTCTAATTTCAATTAAACTTCCTGAATTTTCTGAAATGTTGGTTTATAATTTTGTTTTCTTGGTATTGTATTAGTTGTATCAATAGGTACAACTGATAAATAATTTTGGATAATACATTATTTATATTATGTATTAACATTTGAAATATATTCATTATTATATTTAAAATACTGATATACATAATATATTATTATTATTATTATTATTATTATTATTATTATTATTATTGTTATTATTATTATTAATTTGTATGCAATAGTATTAGTGTAAAGGGTAATCTAAAAGGTTAAGCAGGGAAACATTTTATTGGGATTTATTTCATTTGATATTTCTCTATATACTATTTTAACCAAGATATATTTTAATATTTTGTTTCCCATGATACATGTATTTCCCTGCTTTTGCCTTTTATAGAAATACATTTACTTTAAGTTATATTTATACAAAAAGTGCAAAATTGATGCCTCTTGCAATTAACTACTTCACGGTGGTGTTTATGTCGTTTTGCTTGTTTTTGTTCTTTTTTCAAGACGAATACAACTTAAATCCTGGCTTGGAATGGGAAGACGAATTTACAGGTAGGTACATCAGCAAATGCTTTTAAGCATTTTTTTGAATTTGTAATTTATTTAGGTACATAAAAATATTATTATTTTAGTTTATAATTTATACTTTTATTCCATGTGATTTAAATTTGGAAATTAATTTATTTTGTTGATGGAGGTTGCGTTAATTTTATGTTATGTATTGTAATTTATTCAATAGACAACAAGTGCATATGATATTTGTGTATTGCCTGATATGATTCAGTAAAACTTATTTTTTTTTCTAACTATTCTAAATGTAAACTGGGTTTAGAAATATTTGTTAACAAAAGGTTTTATTTTATATGATTTAATTTATGTTGTACATTTTATATATTTATTTAAATTTAAAAAAAATGTTATTTCAATATTTTAATATTTGATTTATTATTTTTATTTAATTTTCTGAATCTTATTAAATATACATTATCAGTGTTATCACAATGCTTATCCAAAGTCTCCTTTCATATTATACATTTTAACCTAATGTTTTTAACATTGGTTAGAATTTTGTTTTTTTTTTTATAACAAATATTATTTAATTTAATTTTAAACATTGGTCGAAATACATTTTTAACACAATCTAACCAAATATAAATTATTTTGGATGCACATTAAATATGTATACTGTAAGCATCTATTGCTAGCCATTCCTAAGTAATTAACAGACAGTTCTTACGTATGATGATGGCTCTGGTCAAGCGGAAGATGAAGATATCAGTCTTACAAATTTGTCCACTTTCCAAAGCAAGCTGCCACCGGGTATTCTTTCTCAAGGACTTCCACAAGTGAAGGAAGTTGCACCAGCTGTCACTTCACTGGAAAGAGAATTAATTGTTAAAGAAGAACCTAAAAAGGGTAAAATAACTAATTTGTTATTAGATAATACTTTGTATGATATATGAATTACATTTTTTTTTAAATTATTATTCAGTTAGAGAATTAAGTGATGCAGAAAAAATGATGATTGTTCATTCAGAAGATTTTCAACAATTTATGGACCGGGCAGGACGTGTTATGGAACGGGCTTTATCGGAAAATGTAGATATTTATACAGATTATACTGGTGCTTTAGATGAAAATGATATTAAGTTAGTACAAACTAAATTTTAAAAAATATTAAACATTGTAAAATTGTTACATTTTATATTTTTAGTGAAGACAAAAGTAGTACTCGATTATCATTGACACGTGTGTTTTACGATGAACATTGGTCTAAAAATCGTTTAGTTACATCCTTAGATTGGTCACAACAATTCCCTGAGCTAACTGTAGCATCATATAATATTTCTGATGCACCACATGAACCTGATGGTGTTGTTCTTGTATGGAATACTAAGTTTAAAAAGAATTCTCCTGAATATGTATTTCACTGTCAGTCTAGAGTACTTTCAGCGACATTTGCTAGGTAATATATTGTTTTATTGATATATTTGGGTTTGCACTAATTATAACATTATGTTTTATATAGGTTTCATCCAAATTTAATCTTAGGAAGCACTTATTCTGGACAAATAGTTTTGTGGGATAATCGAGCACAGAAGAAAACTCCTATCCAGAGGACACCATTATCAAATACTGCTCATACTGTAAGTTTTAATTTATATTATTTAAAAGTAATTTTAACCCATCGTTGGATTTATGGCAAGATATTTTCTCACCTTAGTATTAATAAGTGACCACTGCCTTATTTTATTCGTTTATTACTTTACACATCCATATACCTTATTAGTAGGGCTCAGAAATTGTTGCATTTGCATGTTTTTATTAGGCTATTCAATTTATCGCTGAGTAAGCTTGAAATTATTTTCATGACACTACGAAAAACATATTAAAAGTTTATAGTACATATTTTTGCATATTTAGTGATTTTGTAATTTTAAACGTATATTTCTTAATTTTACAATTTTTTAGAGCATATTTGATGAATAATGATTAATGATAAATTGATTAAACAAATATTAAAATTTTGCAAAAAAAAAATATTTATTTCAAAAGTTTTCATTGGGCATTATTGTATCATGATTCTCAAATCCCAAATTCACATAACATTTCCAGTTTTTATTAATAAATATTTACCCATACCACTATTTATAAATCTTTAAGTACTTTGAAAATAATTTAATGATTACCGTTGATTACATTAATAGACCTAATTGTAAATAATATTGTTACACATCAGTTTCAACTAAAGGTACACAATTTGCGAGTTTACGATTTTATCAAAACTATAGAATAATTATGACATGGCCACAACTTAAGAGTATTAACAACTATAAACGTATAGTTTATTAAAATATTTGTTATTATAAAAATGTCGTGTTAAAATAAAATAATAATACATATTTTTAAAACATGTTTGCATTTTTTTAAGCGCATAAGTGCATGCATATTTAATACTTTTTAAGTGCATTAAGTTCCGAAGCCTACTTATTAGTAACATTTTATAGACATAATAGTCTAAAATAATAATTGTACATCAAATGAAATTTTAATCAACTTTCGATTTTCATTATTTATCTAACATGATTCGAACTTGCATAGGAAGAACAACTTTATACACAACAAATATTAATAATAATATTTTAATGCTCAATAAATTAATTTTTAATATTGTATATGTAAATGATGAGATAAATATTCAGATAATATATAAATTTTATAAGTAATCGTAATAATTACTTATTGCATATTAAATGTGTTTTGGTGATTTAAAACATATGAAAATAATTGAGAGAAATTCTCACTATGCACAACATAATAAATTTCTTAATCAAATTTTGTTAGCTTTAATGTTTGAATAAATTCACCTATTATCAAACTTAAGTTGAAAACATCAGTGTTTGTCCTTTGGCTTTTTTTTAACAATATTTAAATTATTATGCAATTTATGAGTATGTAAAATATTATTATTTAAAATTACCTAACATACAGCACAAATAACTTTAAGTTTGACGATAGATCAATCCACTCTTAACATAAAAATGAACAACACAATTAGTCTCTGATAAACGTAAATACGCTATGTTGCATAAGGGTAAGGGATAGAAAGAACATATTAACATATTATGTGCTGAGATTATCTTGTGTCTTGTATTATTATTTTATTATTTTTATTTTAGCACCCTGTGTACTGCATCCAAGTTGTGGGTACACAAAATGCACATAATCTCATCAGTATTTCAACTGATGGGCGATTGTGTTGCTGGAGTTTAGATATGTTAACTCAGCCAGTTGAACGTCTTGATTTAACAGCCAAGCAATCTAAATCTGTGTCTGTATCTGCTTTCGCCTTTTTACATGACGATGTTAACAAATTTGTATTTGGTAGTCAAGAAGGAGCTGCATATTCTGGTTGGTTGCAATTAACCATTTATTTTTAACAAATCCAGTTGTATAATTCTATATTATTTTTAGCTTGTAGGCATACAAAAAAAGCTGGTGTAGTTGAGAGTTATGAGAGTCATATAGCACCAATTACAGCCATTGATACTCACTGTGCTGTTGGAAATACTGATTTTAGTCACTTATTCTTAACGAGTTCAATAGATTGGACAATTAAATTATGGAACATTAAGGTTTGATATTATTTTATTTGAATTTTTATATTTTTATGTTTAAATAATTGTTAAAATATTAATAAAGGAATCCAAACCAATTCATTCATTTGAAAACAATAATGATTATGTAAGCAGTGTTGCTTGGTCTCCTGTACATCCAGCTGTATTTGCTGCAATTGATGTTACTGGCCGTTTAGATTTATGGAATCTTAATAATAATACAGAATCACCAACAGCTAGTACAGTTCTTGATAACTCGCCATTATTAAAGAGTCTTATGTGGTCTCAGAATGGAACTCATTTAAGTGTTGGGGACGAGTATGGCAAAATATCAGTATTTCAAGTTGGAGAGGTTTGTAATTAAATTAAATATGTATTATGAGTTATGACATATTGTAATGGGATTGCAATGTTATTGAGGTTTAGGTTTATAGTATAAGAATAAGGCTTAAAATAAGTTGCAGAAATTACAATTACAATAGATATGTAATACCAGAAACTGTAAAAAAAAATTAATTTGGAATTTAGAGTTATAGGATGCATGCAGAGTCTGAGAAAGAAAACACAACAATGTATTAAATCAAAATCTTATTATACCAAACAAATTTTTGCTAAAAATAATATGAAAAAAGATTATGACAGTTAAAATTTTGTCCTAGTAATGGGCTAACCTCATATAATTTTTGAACAATTTTATAATGAATATTTTCTCATATGCAGAATGATTGTAATGATTTATATTTTAAATGTAGCAAATGACTCAACCAAGACATGATGATTGGTCTAAACTTTCTAACACACTTCAAGAATTAAAGAGTAACCAGACAGATGAAATGGACAAATCTATTAACTACAGTTCAGGCTCAGTTTCTTCTGTTTTTTCTAGATCTTCTAGCATTTTGATGAAGTAATTTACACGAATAAATAATAAGTTATATTATATTTAATATGTATCATGTTAGTCTTACAGACATGTATCAATGTATAATCCTTATATAAAAAGCAGAGGCTTGTTTTAATTAATTGCATTATTTAAAAATAAATTTACCTGTTAAACATTACCTACTAATTTATTTATATTTTTAAACTTAACTTATTATAAACATAATTAATTTGTATGATAATGTACTGAAATAAATATTATCATTGATGATATAAAGCATTTTTGGAAAGTAAATGTGTATTTAATTTTTTTTTTCAAATATAAATATTTAGATTAAAAGTTGTGTTCTTAAAAATCTAAGAATTTTTAGAACTTTATTCACTATTAAAATGCTTTGAAATTTATTAAGCCTTTACTTATTGTGCCTTCTGTAATATTGAACACCCAAACATTAATAAATGTTGCTTCTCCCGAGCTCTGACAAAAAATTAAAAAAGATATATAGTAATAAAAGAATTCCAACTGAAGATTACTGGTATGAAATAAGACTTCTTTCTCCAATTACTCTACAGCCGAGTTAAAATATTAACAAATAACACTCAATATTTAAATCAAACTATCAATTGAAATAAAATTCAAACATTCCAATTAAAAACCCTTTGTTTGATCATAAACTACTGCTATTATGTCACAAACAGTACAATCCATTCCAATCTCCTTTTGCAAACAGTAGTATGAAGATACAGCCATTGGTCTATATCATTTTCACCACTCTTCACTACAAAATTATCAATATTTTCTTGTGTGTTTAGTAGTTGCAAGAACTATATCTGAGAATCCTAAAAACATCCTTCAATAAAAAAAAAACGAAATATGCTTATTATGCAAAAATAATGTATAGATTGTATATAAAAATTTAAAAATTAAAAAAAGTCAAGCCAGCAGAAAGGTCTGGAAATACCATTTCTTATTCTTAGTCTAAAGACCAAACAACATTGCTGAAACTATGGACAAGACTACAACATATTTCAAAACTGTACTATTATAAAATTCAGAACCACATTTTGTTTTCTTGTAAAAAATCTATTTATTGTATTTGTTATTGTGTATCTACACACATACAAAAAAAAAATGTTTTCAACTAATTTTAGATCTATTAAACATTATTTATTCAATATCTGACTAGTGGCTGCAATGAATCATACTTCATAGATTAGATGTATTTAATTTATATTTGGTATAAATTTTTTAGTTTATTTATAAATATATAATATATGTAACTTGTATGCACAAATGCACAATACACTTTTGCGAGACATTTAAATGGACTTATTATTTCATTGTTTAAGAACCATTCGTAGGTTTTCAGTTTTCATAGCAATTATAGTTAATGCAGATACATAATATTATACCACTGTCATAGATAGAAATTTATTATGGAAGGGGGTGGGATATCATAGAAAAAAAATATTTTAAAATATGTTTGTCAATACATTTAAATAGGATGATCAACAATTTTGGAAATGGTCATTAGATTAATTAGGATTAATATATGATAATATATGATATAATTAATGATGTGATTATATATTTTACACAACAAATGTGCAGCAGTGTATCTGTTGGCTGTTATTGCTATATGACTATTATAAAATTGCAAGTTAAAATAGCACGCAAGAAACCACAAACTTTACATAATTTTTAAAAATAAATGTAAATATCGACTTTTAACTATTTTTTAAATACATTTGGATTCATTTTGATTTAAGTGCAAAAACTTTAAAAGTAAGTATGATAGGTAAATTTTGATTTTACTAATAATTAAACATTAAGAGCCACATGTTTTGAAAAAAAATTTAGTTTTAAGTATTCTTTTTAAAAAATTGTGCGTTTTGGAAAAACCGTACTTTTTGAAGTTTTTCACCGATAACATTCGATGTTCGTAACTTTTTTCTGCTTGATCACGATTGACCTCGACGCCAGGTAA
Source organism: Pentalonia nigronervosa (assembly GCA_014851325.1). NCBI lineage: Eukaryota > Metazoa > Arthropoda > Insecta > Hemiptera > Aphididae > Pentalonia > Pentalonia nigronervosa. The sequence continues at coordinate 132,807 of JACXSJ010000126.1, read as the reverse complement.
GTTTGCTCTACCTAAAAACCCACCACGCAGACTCAAGCGAAAATGGTGTAGAGATCAATTAAATTAAAGAGGTGTAACCAATGGGTTGCTTCCTTATCATGATACTCATGTCAATTTAATCTATATTATTCAAATTTGCTTATTGTATTATATTTGTACAGATTGTAAATGTTCTTAATAATAAAAAAAAAAAAAAAAAAAACTTTTTTCTACATTCTTATAAACGCGCTAAAACACACATTTTGGAAAAAAAAATCGTTCGTTTCTTGAAAATTAAACGAGTTTATGTTTAGACGTCTATTTAGTTTACATACAATTAATTCGTTCTTTCCCATTACTGAAGATGGGAGTCGGGATATGATGTATTGTGGGAGATAAATAGATTCAAACTTTAAGTACCTATTTAGGATTGGTGATACAAATAAATGATGATTTAGAGAATGACGTCAGAAATAGGATTGTCTATGAAAATGGAGGGAAGCATCATATATTTGTGTAACAAAAGGATGGTAGTATGGTACCGTTGAGATTAAAAGGTAGATTTTATAAAGCTGTTGTGAGGCCAGTCATATTTTATGGATCGGAACGTTAGGCAGTAGGCAATAACAAAGAGCAGAGTTTGTGTGTAACAGAGATGAGAATGCTTAGGTGGATGTGTGGAGTACTGGCATGACTATAGGGAGGATAGAACAAGAAATTAACTCATTAAGGGTAAGTAGATACCTATATAGTAACGGAATGACACTAATTTTAGATAAAATGAAGGAAAATAGATTGCGATAGTTCGGTGATACATCGACCATGTTATGAGGAGGGGTGACTCAGAGGCAATAAGAGTGGCTATGGAAATAAAAATAAACAGGTAGAGAAATAGAATATCAAAGAGATGGATTGATACTTGACAAAATAGAGAATGACACGAAAATAGATTGTGAGAATAAAGGAGAAGTGGAGTACAGAGCCCTATGGACTATGCTGTAGGAGTATGATAAGGGTGGCCACTAGCTAACTCCATGTGCCCACATATTTTGGATCGAAGAATAAGAAAAAAGAGAAAAAGATTATATTAAATTTATTAATAATATTGTTAATTATTATGACAGAGTCATAGACATAATAGAATTCTATTATGTCTATGGACAGAGTATTATTCATTATTATCACTCTATGATTATTATATTCATGGCTATAGATAACCCACTACTTCAATCGTGATTGTATTATAATAATCAAAGCACAGAATAGTAAACAGTGAGGTGCATTTGGCTACACTGCAATGTCATCTGTTATCTAACCCTACTAGGCACTGCTTGATTTTTTTATGCAATGCCAAAGCTCTATACATAAAATTTATTTTTCTCCTTTACAATTTTTACATTTAAGTAGATACTTATTTTTGTTGTTAGTTTCATTAGATTAATAACTTTACAATTTAAAGGTATTACCAAAAATATTCAAAATGGTTATGCCAGGAATGACAATAGAGAGCTTGAAAAAGCACAAGTCCGTAAGTACATAATTGAATTTATTAAGTTCAATATAATATTAATTTTTAATACTTCAATGTTGTGTGTAGTCTATTACGAAGGTCAAATAAAAATTACTTAATTTTATTACTTATTACTTATTACTTATTACTTTATTAACATTTAACTTTTTTTTCATAGTTAATCCCATTATTTTTTTGTCTGGGTGTTGGTATGGCGGGTGCTGCTTTTTATTTGACTCGATTGGCAATGAAAAATCCAGAAGTGACATGGCATCCAAAGAAAAATCAAGAGCCATGGGAAGAATATAAACAAAAAACTTACAAAGTATGTTAATATTTTAAAATTATAGTGTTGCTAACAAAATGTATGAACTTATCTTTAATCTTTAATTGGTCTCACTTTGAAAATTGTAGACAGTTCCGCCGAGGTAGCAGTGAATTGTGTCCATCTGCATTTTAAAAATATTGTGGTTTATACTGTGGTTCAATTTAATATTAAACTAATCACTAAATCTATTGTTTTATTTGTTTTAGTTTTATTCGACTAGTTCAGAACCTCCAGTGAGTCCAGCTCCTAAATATTAGTAATTCACTAATCAGCATCAATATTGTTTGATCGGTTATAAAAAATGAACATAGTGTTATGATTTTTTTTTTTGCTGTGTTTTCTATACTTAATAAAGAATTGATGTTAAAATATACTTAAATATTTGATATTTATACACATATTGTTCATCCCACATTGGTGAATTTTGTGTGGTAGTCTTGTGGCTTTATTCATAAAATATTGTCTAGAAAATGTACTATTTAACTTTATGAATAAATTGTTACGACTAAGATGTTTCTTTGAACATTTTTCATTGTATATGGTATATTATTATTTATTTATTTTTAACTTTATATCATTACTTTTATTTTCATTATGATTATAATGAATTAAAAATTTTAAGTTTTTACCAATTACGTTTAAGCTGTAAGCTTATAGTGACTAATGGATGTAGGAAGTCTACTAACATTCTGTAACTTATTGAAATCTGCTGCTGCTGTTGCGTTATTGTCGTTATCAGTATCCAATCATTTAAAAATGGTACACAATTAGATGTCAAGATGCCGACTGGCAACTACCGGTTTACAACTACATGTCTCATTGTGGATTTTTGTACGGTGTTTGAAAGAGGTTTAGGATACACACACGGCGTAAAGTTAAATAGTGCGTAAAATGCCAATATTACTCCTATGCGACTATGCTCCATAGTAAAGATATTCGTCTGTGCTGTACTGTAATTGCGCATTTATGCGACTGCGTCTTGTAACACCGGATTGCCACAGTTTGTACTTTTCCACAACAAATGTCTATTCAGTGTTTGCTGTACGTCAATGTGAATAGTCTACTTAATAAAAATATAAACTTTATAATACAGAATGTTTTGTTCATAATTCCAACGGGTTTATATGTCCATGAAGTTGACTCCTCCTCTCAACTCGACTTTATCCGACCAATTCGAAAAATGTGCCAATATTTTGGACATTGGTTTTTAGAATTTGCAAATCAATATTTTAGATTCTGAGCGGAACCATAAATGGACAATTTGACAATAATTTATTGGTTTTTTTTTGTGTATTGTGTACAGTGTACACCATTTATAGTAGAAAAAATGATTCGATTTTTCAAAATTTGAGAGTTGTTCTGGTAAAAAATTTGATCTGAATGATACTTTTAGAAGGTGATTGAAAATTTTCACTATTTTTCAAAAAGCCGGGAAAAATAAAAAATTAAGAAAAATCGGGAATTCGTATGAACAACAAATTTTGACAAAATTAGTTTTGTTTTTTCGGTATAATTCAAAAATAAAAAACCGTAAGACTTGGTGTGGTGTGGTCGTACGTTCAACTGCGGAAACGCTCTGAGTGTACGTACCGGCCGGTGTAGCTAGTTCCCGGATGGGTGACCAGCCGGGTTTTTAACAACAAACCTTGCCACACATAAAAAAACGTGTTATAACCAACTGTACCTCAACCCACAATAAAACCTACTATAAAAAAAAAAAAAACCTACAAACAGCTAATGGCCATAGTTGCCGGGATCAATAAAAAAAAAAAAAAAAACCGTAAAAGATACTTGACATTTTGATCAATTAATGTTGATAGATACTAGCATTTTCTATACTTGATAAAACTAAAAATATTTTGACGCTTTTTGAGTTATATTTACTAGTATATAAACATTTGATATTTTCGATTTATTTTAATTTTTTTTTTCTATAAAATATACAAAGACAGTTACAGTGGTGCCCAAGACATATTTTTAAGGTGTAGCAAGACATAATTTTATCCACCCATTCCTTTCAAAACATAAAATGTAATGGTTTTTTTTTTTGGTTATACTAACTGTTAATATTGGTAAATATTAATAGGTACACCAAAGAATAGGTGTCATCAGAGTTGGAAGTGGTTTAAGCTATTAATAGAAAATGATTAACTGACTGAATTTAATCATAAAATGACCAAAAAATGATCTATATTATTATTTTTCCTAACGACTTTCTGTTATTAAATATTTTTCTTTGAATATCATTCTTCCCTTATTTTTAATATACAGCGTTTGTAACACCTAGTCTACGGTGAGATTCCAAGGAAAGCCAGTAATCCCACTTTAAGTTTTGGAATCAAACCTGGGGCTTTCGATTTTTCTTCATTTGTTCCATATTTTTTCCCAGTTTGTAGCCGATTTACAGCGAGACTTTATAAGGCTGTGCTAGTTTAACATCGATAAACTCATTAGTTAAGTCATTATTATAACTTTAATGTCATAAACTTTAATACCATGATTATAATTTTTAGTTGAGTTTGCACTTAAGATTAAGTTATTCAAGTTTTGCAAACTTTACTTTTTTTTAATATCAATTTCTAAAATTTAAAACTTAGCGTGTAAAAATATTTGTATTATTTAGAAATAACTCTAACTATTTTTTCTCAATTTTTATTAATTTAGTTCTATAGGTTATAAAATATGAACTTGAACGTATCTAATATAATTATTGAATAAATTCAATATCATTTATACGAGTTTATCAAATATAAAAATAGATTTTCAAAGTAATATTACCAATATACATATGTACATATTATACTTGACAACGATACATAATTTGCTAGCAGCTGTTTTTATATATTATTTAGTAATCGTTTGTTTCCTATTATTCTATTAAATTGTTCATTATTATTTATTATTATGCTATAGCTGTATTACTCGACTTCTCCCATGTTAAAATTTATTTATTTTTTTATCGTTTTGCTTCAGTTGAAAATATATATTACACAAAAACAATTATCTATGATGATTGATATTATTATTTTCCACATTTTCTTAGTTCTGGATATATATTTTACATAAACACAAAAAACTAACGACAGATTCAATGAAGAACTCGACGCTTAAAGACGACGTAAAACTAATAGATATCGTTAAAATTGGTATTCGTTTTTATGTGTTTACATCATGAATTAAGATAGCATTTAGATACTATCTTAGTCCATGGTTTACATCAAAAATATGTACAGAATTAAGAAGACATGGATAATTATGAAATTAATAGTTGTAATTTTGTTCATAAATATTTGATTTTAATATTTTCTATTTCATATATAAATGTAATTTAATTAATAGCCAATTGCAACCATTTAAATAAACCAAAAGATTGATTGATTTCTCTGAGTCAAAACTGAATCTATACAAAAAGGTTGAAAGTATGTATTAATACTCCCCAATTCTCTAGAAATGTATTGATATGACTTTTATTGAAAACAGTCGAGTCCTTAGAAGTTACACGACTATTTACTAAATAAATAATATTTTAAGTAAATTGTTTATTAAAACCAAATTAAAAGAAAATTTATCAATAACAATAAAAAATATAATAATAAACCAATAAATTCTTATGCCTAAAAATTGCTCAAAAAGAGTCAAAATATTTTAAAAATAGTATAACGTATAGACAATGCTAGTATAAACATTTTGTGAAAATTCTATGTATTTAGAGTTATTATTTTTTATGTTACATCAAAAAGTAAACTTAATTTTATTAAAAATGAGTTTTTTGAAAAAATTCCCGTTTTCCTTATTTTTTTTTATGTTTTTCCCGACGCGTTTGAAAACTATTGGGATTTTTTTATTTTTAATCTAATCTAACCCCCCTTCTCCCAAAATACCAACTAGATTTATCTTCCTATCGGAAAAAATGCTGATGAAGAAAATTGATGCATTTTTACTGCCCTAAAACGTGATGACAGAAACAAAAACAAAAACACACATCATTGTAAAATGAATATATTCCTCGCTACGCACAGAATCTAAAATAATTTAAATAAATTAAATATTTATTTATATTAAAATATAAATAATTTTGGTTATTGTCATATCACATATAACAATGAGAAAAAAATTGTAAATATAAACATGTTTGTTAAAAGGAAATTCTACTATTTTATCTACAGATATATATAATTAATTGCATTATATATATTTATGATTTTATGCGACTTCAACATAAAATCCAAATCATCTATCTATAATTGTATTATATGTCTGTAGATATATCATATTGACGTAAAAATAAAATATCTATCATCTATGGAAATTGGTAATCGTCAAAGCGGACGTAGACGGTATTAACGTTTCTAAAATTTCAATGAACAAAAAAATATTGCGTTCCGTTCGGTTAAATTTTTTATAAATCACAATTTTTACATTTCAGAGCAACGTGTTTAAACAATGTTCTAACACAAGTTTCGGCGGAAGAGTTGATGTTCATGTTTGTGCATAATTCATTCACTTGAACAACACAAACATGTTTGTCGTTTCGCCGCGCCTAGGTCGTAATATACCTAAATAGAGTTACGCATACACGTGAGGGTTTTTATCTCCTGTAAAAACAATAAATAATATTTTTGACCATTGAAAATTGCTTAATTTTTTTCAATCGATCATTGAACATTCCTGTTATAATATTATTTCAAATTCAATATTTTTAAAAATTATTATTGTAATTCCATTTAGTTCTTGTTTTCTTAGACACAATGTTTCAAAAATTAATATATAATTAATTGGTATAATATTAAAAAAAATATTGAACTAAAATAAACACACCATAATATTAAATGGGCACTATAATAATCAATATATAATAGTAATAAATCTATGCGTTAACTATTAAAGTAAAAATTAACGATTAATAATAAGTATAATGTTGTCCCGGTATAGTAGACTTCTATTAATTCTACTTATAATATGATAATATAGATATAAAGTTGTATAGGTATCCATTAGTTACGCTTTTTAGGTTTCATAAATTGTATAATATCGATCAAACAAAGTACACAAAATATACAATTTGGAATTATTCTATACTTAAATTACAGTTAGCAATATATTTCGATTATTTAGGAACTATGTTGTATGCTAATCTAAACCGTAGCTATTGCATATAACGGTATATACAAATCGTAGATTTAATTATTTCAGTTAAACGTTTAGTTAACAACATTTATTATGTCTAAAAAAGTGCACCTAACGGATGACGACTGTTTTGCCCTTTCGATAAAACAAAAAAAGAATCAGAATAAATCAACAAAAAAAACAAACATCCACCATGGGTTTACTGAGAAATCAAGAAAAATGGTAATTATCATGCTTATCATACTTATCTGCAAGGCTGGACAAGTTTTTTTTTTAACTCGTTAAGTTAAGTCAATACAGAAAAATGTAAATTAAGTTTAAAGTTAAAAGTTACTTTTATTTTTTTTAACTTTGTAAAAGCTAAATACAAATCAACCAGAAAATAAAAGTAACTTAACTTAGTTAAAAATTAGTTACTTTTTTTTACATAAAATTAATAATTAGGCAATTCATTTATTAAAGCAAACAAATAACATGGTAATTTATTAAAGGTCTTAGAGTTTTAAATAAATTGCTGTAAGTACTTATATAGGTATTTTAATATTTACATCAATAATAAAACCCAACAAAATAATTAAATTATTTTTATGTATTTGTTTACTTCTGGTTTATGACTAAACTAAATTAAAACAATCAAATTTATCATTAGAATAAAATTTAATTAATTACCTACACAGTACACATATAATATAAAATATTATTAAATTCAGCTTTAATTCTACGAATGAATAAAAAAATAATAATAAGTAATAACTAAAATTAATAATGCATAATGATTAATGAGAATACAAACATGTATGAGATACTGAGTAAATAGTTATATTTTGCTTTTCTCAATGATGCAGTAACTTCTTATAACTTTACTTATCTGTTTATAATATATATAATATATTTTGTGAATATGAAATATTACATTTATTATTTAAAATTACTATTTATTGCATATTTTATTTTTAAATTATATTTCTTATATTTCCGATTATTATAATATTTTTATAAAATAAAATATATATTAAATCAGCTTTTTTTTGAAAAAATTAACTTAACATGACAATAAACTTAAGTTACTTATAAGTTACTGCATAACAAAGGAAAAAATTTAGCTCGTTGTGTTAGAAATTACTTCTAAAAAAAAGTAGTTCGTTATGTAACTTAGTTAAAATTAACTTAGCTCCTAGCCTTGCTTATTTGAAACTTGTTTTATTGTTTAACCTAACCACTATTGTATGGTTATATGATTTAATATTTTGTGTTTATGATGATCCATTACAATATAATACTTATATTAATATTACTATATTAGCGAATGAATGATTAAGCTAATACATTTTTATGCAACATTCCAGTACTATTAAAAATGTGTTAAAAGGTATATTACAAAGTGATACTACCTATAAGGAAGCCTTCATTACAGTTTTTAGTAAAATGTTACTTTGTTTATTTATTAGAAAGAAGCAAAAAAAGACCGCGAACGTCGTGAGATATTTCGGGCAAATTTAGTGGACGAATACTCTAAGTATCTAGATCCAGAAGACAATGCGGTATCGGACGAGAACACATTCTTGAAATACTATTTTTTCATTACCCAAGGTGCTGAAGCTGATACTAATCACTTGGCTCCCATCGATCCACGAATAGTAAATGGTATAATTGGCAGACTATCAATCGAGTACCAAAAATCACCATTTTTACCGGAGTTTAAAAATGAAATACTTAATGTAAGCTTATATTATATAGGTACTGAATACTAATATTTATTTAAAAATAGATTAATGGATTTGGTCAAGTCATTAATGTTTTGAAAACAGTTTTATTATTTTAGATCAAATTTTCTATGGTGGTATTTGACTGATTGAGCATTTAAAAATAAAAAAACTGTGAAAATCGGTCTGTTGTAGGTTTCGAGTGTATACTCGTGGCTCGTCATTGAGTTGATCTATGTAATCTGTAATGGGTGTGATGAAAACAATGTATACTAAATGCGATTTTGAGTGAAAACAGTGTTGGTAGCCACTATTTTTAAGGATATTTGATTTATACCATCTGTGCGACATTAAGACTTGGTACACAAATAAAGACATGGGTTAACATTTTTTTTACTCATACAAATATTATTTTTAATAATGCAAATTTAAAAAAAGCTACCTACTTATTTATATTGTACACAATAAGAGAATCGTTTTAAGTTAATAGACAAATTATAAACATAAAACTGTATAGGGTATTTGATATACATATTTTAGTGTATGAATAAAATATTGAAAAAAATGAGCAAGTGGGTGCCGTTTTTCAGTACAGTAGGCAGCAGGTGTTTAGAGGTCACTGTAATGGATGTGTTAAATCTGAATTCAATGATATAAAATTATTATTTTTGTATACGTAAAAGGATTCTCAGCGAAGATGGTCTGTCAATCTATATCACTAAGTAATAAGCATATTTTATGATAATATTGCTATTAAAGTAATTAATTTTACTATTGACATTAGTAATACAGTAATTTGAATTAATTTTTGACGAACAAATTGCATTTAAAACTGAATTGTGTGTTTGTTTTATAATGTACAATAGTATACTTTAAAAGTTTCAAGAACCCACGAATAATATTTTTAAATTACAACAAAACAACTTGAAACATTATTCTTTGTTAAAATATCTAATTTCATCGAAATTTGAACTTAAAATATCTATAAAAAAAAATGATGTACCTACATAAATATATGTTTTAAATTGTTTGGTTATAATATGAACTATTTATGAGAAATCTAGTATTTAATTTTCAATTCTTTACCATGCTAATTAAACATTTCATACATTTTTTTGATTTTAAAGAATTTTGTCAATATTTGAATTTTAAATGTTATAAAAAAAGTGTGCTTATGCATTTTTAATATTTTTAAATTGCTATTATAACAATTTATGAGGAATCTTGCATTAAATTTCTAAACTTTTGACTCAATGAAATTTTTTTTATCGATATTTATAGAAAAAAAAACTAAAAAAAAAAAAATCAAAAATTGATTATGTTTACAAATAGCTTAAAAAGAATCAAAATATTTTGTCAATTTTATTGTGTATAGAAAATGATAATATTAACTTCGGTGAAAATATCAAGTACAGACTATTGTTATTAGTTTTTGAATAACAACAAAATAAGAAAATCGTTTCACTAGAAATGATTAGTTTACGGGTGTCTATCAATGTCTAATTTCAAACACTCACAAAAAATTAGTTTGAATTTTCAGTAAACTTTTTTTTTTGTGAAAAGTAGAAATACTTATGGAAAATTTTGTATGATATTTTCAAGGTTTCCAATATTTAGGTATAAATAATTTTTTTTTTATGAATTTATAAACCAAAAAATTACAAATTTTCGTGATTTTGACGTATTTTGTCGAACTTCTAACTTTAGACACTTATAAAAAACTATTGTGTAACATTTTTTTTTAATCTTCAATAACAAACTATGATTAACCTTGTATTAAATTTTCGAACTTTTTGAATAAGTGAAATTTTTTTTACCGATAGTAGGTAAAAACAATATATATAAAGTTTGTTATGTCTATAAATAGTTCAAAAAAAAATTATTATATAGGTATTGGAAATTGTATGGTGTGTTAATATAAACATTCAGTGAAAATTGCATGTATCTACAATTATTATTATTTTTGTGAAACCAAAAAATAAAATTAACTTTACGTAATAATTCCCATTTTTTCTTAGTTTTTTTATTTTTCCCGAATTTTTGAATTTTGAATTCACAAAGTTTCAACTAGATTCACATTTCTACTAGAAAAGATACTGATGGCAAACATTTTTAATGCTCAAAAAGGCGATGATAGTCACAAAAAAAAACTAAACAAAATATTTAAATAGCTTAAAAATGTATTATTGTGAATATTTAGAAAATTTAACTGTGCTGGTATAGGAAATTAAGAAATTACAATTTAAACAATATTTTTATGAATTATAACAAAATAACAAAAACAAATTTTTCTTAAGTGACATGATTTTTCATAATTATTGATTGTAAGCAGGAATGTTATTTGAAAGCAATGAAACAGGCTATTGTAGCATATTCATTGCACGATATATACGCGGCACATAATAAATTACCGATACTAGACACTCCATTGCGAAAAGAACTTCGAAACGATAGTGCATTATGGAAGAAATCAATGGTGCGGTCTGCTTCATTCCTTCGAGATAATTTGCATCAAGCTAACCCTTTAATAGCAGAAATGATCAAAATTTGGCACAAGAATTTTGAGTACGTCTGTATTTTATTTATTTTTTATTTTTATTTATGCTTCAAGAATATAATATGCCTCACTGAACATGTTCGTGTGGAAGCCCAAGAGTTCACTGTTTGAAAATACAAATTCATTAAATAGTTAATACAATTAAATAATTACAGTACATTATTATCATCTTAAATATTAATACAATTAGTTAATATAGTTAATAGTTATATATATATATATATACATTTTTGCTCTATATATTATGGTATAATGTAGAAAAATTGAATAGTTAATTAATACAATAAGAAGTTACCTCTAAAACTAAAATTATTGATGAATAATAAAAACATATATATGTAAAATAACAACATATAATAATAACAAATAACACATGTATAAAATATATTATTAATTATTAGAAAACCATTTAAGGTATAATAGGCATATAGCGTTGATAATAGCTTTTTATTACTCTATTTAATTGAAAAATCGCTATCGTTAGTATTTCATTAAGCTTTTAAATCAAGACAATTCTGAAATATTTATAATATGATTGTCAAACCATACTTATTTATATAGACTAGAAAAATTAACATTTTTTTTTTTTGAAAACAAATACATTTAGATATAAAATTAATGTTACTTTAACCTAATTTTAAAATGATTTTCGTATTAATATAAACCTATATCTATTATTAACAGGCCAATCCAAGTATTTGATTATGCAGAAATGACGGCTAGAGGTATTTTGAAATACACATTACCAGAATATATGGTCCATGTACGGAAATGCATTGCGGATGCCAGTGTTTTTATGAGGATTAAATGGTTCGATAGTGTACAACAACTATTCCAACAAGTAATATTTAACTTTTGGGATAGGAGGTACATACCGTACCTAAATTTTGGTATTTAAATTGTGTCATGTATTCTGCTCTTGGTCTCCCTTTCCAATTATCTCCTTCAATTATTGTTTTAAATTTACTTTCATGATAGATCTAATTTCTTCTGGATTGAATACTTCTCCATAACTGTTGTTTTTTTTCTATATTATCTAGTACTTCTTTGTTTGTCATCCTCTCAGTTTATGGTATCTTAAGTATTTTCCTGAAGCACCACATCTCCAAGGCGAAAATCCATTTTTTCTAATGTGTTGATTGTTCAATGTTCAGATTTTACATTCAAAGAATGTTATGCTCCATATTATATAACTTTTTAGGAATTTTTTCCTTGTCACTAAGCTGACGCTATTAGTAGTTGGTATATGCGGCTTTTATCTTGGAATGCTCTTTTCGCCTTTGTTGTCACGCAGATTATATTTATTTTTCTACGACCATCTTTAGCTTTATTGCTTTATAGAAATATAAAATGTTGCATTTGTGTTATTTAATAATTGTCTATTTTTATGTTGAGTAGGACGGGGTTAGTTTTATTGCACACATAACTTTTGTTTTCTTTTCGTTCAATTGCATTCCATATTTATTGTTTTGTATTCTATATATTGTTACTATATAAAAAAAAAAATAGTAAAAAAAGTAAAAATAAAAATACTAAAAAAAAAATAGTAACAATTATAGGGTATTTAATAGGTGTTTTTTCTTTTTCGTGTAGAATGCTATGTCGTCCGCAAATCTTAAGACAGTAACCATTTGTCCTCCTATTAGAACTCCTTTCTTTATTTCTGTTCTTAGTTCTTTCATTGTTTCTTAAAAGTACAAGTTAAACAGTATTGGTAATAAAATACATCTCTTATTCTTATTAATTAAAACGTATATATTTAGTATGTTTAATATATTTAGCCTTACTCTTTTTTTTATTCCAGCTTTCACTTCTTTCCCATCTATATGTATTAAGATTGTTTGACTTTTGTACATATTATAGATAAATCTTTTATAGTTGTAAATATTTAGTTCCAATTCTTTTTAGAATTAAATAATCAAAATTATTTTATTGTTTATTTTTAAAATCAACTTCATCTAAATAATATTAAATAGTAAATTTAAAATAAATGTTTGGCTTGTGAAATTATCGGCTTGCTTTAACTTGTTAGTGAACTATTTTGATGGTCAGTGAAAGTAATTTATATTATTAATCTAAATATTTAATTGTTAACTGAGTACCCATATTTTATCATATACTAATTGTACGTACTAAATTATGCATACTGAAAAATATTTTAATATTAATTGCTTTTGTTTTAGACCAAACTTAGTCGTTTCATTCCAAAGAAGGATAATATAAAAAAGCAAACTTCATTTTATAATTGTGTTGCATATATTATGAAAGTAAAATACCAAGAGTATGTGTACAAAATAATGCACGAATTTACTGAAATTATGTGCAACCCCAAAGTATAAAACAATTTTCTTAAGTTATATGGTTAATTATTTTATTAATTTTTGATTTAGACTAATCCAGGATTTGTAACAGATTTAATATACAGAAATGCAATGTTACAATTTTATCCTACTTTTAGAAAAATTCGGGATTTCATTATGTCTATTTATGATCAAATCAGGGAAATGGTTATGAATTTGGAACGCCTTGAGCATAGACTATATAAGGATTATCCTTATACTATCAAAATTTTACAAGTACATTTTTAATAAAAAAAACGCTGTACACTTGTAATTATATTATTTTCTTAATATATAGGTTAATATAGATATGAATATAGTAAATAAACATCGTAAAAAATTAACTTTGGTTTTGGATGATTATTGGGTATTACCAGAATTAGTTATACACGATTTAGATGAACATCTTTATTTAATCAATGGACAAGCTCAAGATGAAATCGATAAATTTCTATCCACCGAACACACAATCGAAGAGTATAAAAAATATGTGATTAATTACCATACAATTTCTTTAGATATACCAGTTAATGTTAGTCCAGAAATAGAAGTTGGAATATTTGAAGTACATCGTAGTGATACAATAAGGGCATTATGCAAGCAAGCAGAAAAATTGAAAAATATGATTGTTAGTCAGATGACAAGCATTTATTTAGCGATAGGAAAAAAGTAATTTTGATAACTTTACGAATGTATTTAAGATTCTGAGCAGATAGAGGAATATATTTGTTTTTTCAGTCATATTTTTTCTTTGGATACTCTTTTGAGTATAAAGAGTGTTTTTAAAATTGTGAATACTTAGATTTATAAATTTGACAATTTTTTTATTGTCTTAATAGTTTCCTTTTAGCTCAGAATCGTTTTTGAGTATGATAATGACTCTTGCATAATTAGGGACTATTATGTATGGATTTATCATTGTTTTAATATAAAATAGCATTTTTTATTCTTGGGTTAAACATGTTTTCATTCATTTAGATTAAATGAAGAATATGCAACTTTACAAACTGTAGCCCTTACTCCACCCAAAAATACTAGAGACCTCATAAATTTAAAAAAATATATAACGGAAGTAAAAAATAATATAATTCCCGAGATGGAAGAACGAGTTAAAGTGGTGCTTTCTTATGAATTATTTTTATCAGATTACACTCTATTGACGGGTGTTGAATTAAAACAAAATGGAAAGACTTTTCAGTGGGTAGAACTTATAAATTTTGTTTTTGCGGAAAATGCAAAAATGATTGAACAGAAAACAAAACAATTACAAGACTTTTTATTAAATCGTATTTATAAATTTAAAATTGAACTGGAAAATTATCAGAATCAAGTGGCCGAGTTTAAACAGTTTGGAAACGTAGAGCTGTTATCTGTGTATTTGGATAAGGCAAATAGTCTCGATGATATGTTAAGTAGTGCTTTAATTACTATAGATGGATTTAACGAAGAAGAAAAACATTTTGGATGGAAAGAAAGTTCATATCCCTTAAGGAAAATAGTTAAGTTACTTAATTATTCATTTTTGCATAGTCGCTTAATGAAATTTGTTAATTAATGAAATTTGTTAATTAAGGTGGCAGAAGCTTTAGCTCCATATAAAAAACTTTATGATAATTGTTCAGAGTTTTTAGAGAACTATGATAAATGGATGAATGCTAAAATATGTACTTATGATCCAGAACAAATTGAACAAGATGTTACCATGTATTACCGTAACATTGTAAAATTAGAACGTACATTTGTAGATTGTCCTGCACCTTTAGCGATTGCTATAGCGGTAATTAAAAATATTTTTTGTACTTTCAAGTTAAAATGCAAATGAGTTTATATAAAAAAATATATTATTAGGTAAAACAATCTGTTGAAGCATTTAAAGAACATATGGCAGTAGTTTTAACGTTAGGAAATCTGGGTTTAAAAGATCGCCATTGGGAAAAAATATCTGAAATAATTGGGTTTCCCTTGCATCCCAATCAAAATCTTACACTTGCAAAAATTATGGATTATAACTTGGATGAATTTGTGCCAAAATTTGAAGTAGTCAGCGATGGCGCATCGAAAGAAACAGCTTTAGAGAAAAAATTATATGCAATGGAAGAAGAATGGAAAGATTTATACTTTACTCTAATGCCACATAGGTTAATTGATTTATTATTGATTATGGTTGTACTCAACAAATATAACTGCGATACTTTAAATTTTTAGAGATTCTGGTACTCATATATTATCTGGTGTAGACGATGTGCAACTGTTGCTGGATGATCATATACTAAAAACTACAACCATGAAAAATTCACCATTCATAAAACCGTTTGAAGAAAATATCAAGTAAATTATTTTATAAATGCTAATTAAATGCTTATTTAATAAAATGTTTTATTAATATTTATTACCATTTTAATAAGAAATTGGGAAGCAAAATTACATCTCTTAAATGATATATTAGATTATTGGATTAAAGTCCAAATTACTTGGATGTATTTAGAGCCTATATTTTCCTCACCAGACATACAAACTCAAATGCCTGAAGAATCCAGGAGATTTAATGTCGTCGATAAAGTATTTGTTTTTGTAGATGGTTAAAGCTTTGATGTATTTCTTAAATATTCTAATTTTAGGTTTGGAGAGATATGATTAAAGAAGCACAAAAAATAAAAAAAGTTATATTATCTATTAATATTGATAAACTTTTAGATAAATTAAAGAAAAGCAATAGCTTATTGGAGTTGATTCAAAAAGGTCTTAATGATTATTTAGAAAAGAAACGATTGTACTTTTCAAGATTTTTTTTTTTATCCAATGATGAATTGCTTGAAATTCTATCTGAAACTAAAGATCCAACAAGAGTGCAACCACATCTGAAAAAGTGTTTTGAAGGAATCGCCAAGTTAAAATTTACCGTTGAACAAGATATAATTAGCATGGTATCTAGCGAAGAAGAAATTGTACATTTATCAATGGTTGTGGATACTGCAAGAGCTAGAGGTCAAGTTGAAAAATGGCTCGTAGATTTAGAAATATCCATGAAATTGACTATACGTGAAGTAATTGAAAAAGCATTAGTTGCATATAAAAATACTTTAAGGCAAGAATGGGTCATCCAGTGGCCTGGACAAGCTGTCCTAGCTGTTTCTTGCACACATTGGACATCTGAAGTCACACAAGCTATTTTACGCTATCCTCGGGGTTTACCTCGATATTTGATGAAGTGCAATGATCAAATAGACAAAATAGTCCAATTAGTTCGAGGCGTTTTATCTCAACAAACTCGTTTAACTTTAGGTTAGATTTAAAATTAAATAAATAAAAGAATAAAGTATTCATTTTATTTTTATTAAAGGAGCTTTAATTGTAATGGATGTTCACGCAAAAGATGTCGTGGAAGATATGACTAGAAAAGATGTTCATAAGACAAAAGATTTTAATTGGCTTTGTCAATTGCGATATTATTGGATAGTAAGAATATTTTAACTTAACAAAAAAAAAATATTAATTAATAATTTTAAATATTTTAGGAAGACAATTTGGACACATTTATGATTAACGCTTCTTTAAGATATGGTTATGAATATCTTGGTAATTCTCCAAGACTAGTAATTACACCACTTACCGATCGTTGTTATCGTACTTTATTTTGTGCTTTACAATTAAATTTGGGAGGTGCGCCAGAAGGACCGGCTGGTACTGGAAAAACAGAGACTACTAAAGATTTAGCAAAAGCAGTATCCAAGCAATGTGTCGTATTTAATTGTTCAGATAGTATGGATTACATTGGTCTAGGAAAGTTTTTTAAAGTAAAATTAATAAGATAGAATATTAACACATTTTATGATAATTATTTCGTTAAGGGTTTATTATCTTGTGGTGCATGGGCATGTTTTGATGAATTCAATCGTATTGAGTTGGAAGTATTATCGGTTGTCGCACAACAAATATTAACTATTCAACGTGGTATACAAGCAGATCTATCTAGAATACATTTTGAAGGTTCTTCATTAATATTAGATAAAACTTGTGCTATATTTATCACCATGAATCCTGGATATGCCGGACGTTCAGAATTGCCTGATAATTTAAAAGTTGGTACCTAGATATATAAATTGGCTGAATTATGAATCGGTAGTCTTTTTTATTTTTAATTACATACAATTATTTACATAGGCGTTATTTCGTCCAGTAGCAATGATGGTACCAGATTATGCACTCATATCTGAAATAGTTTTGTACTCTCAAGGATTTAATTCAGCCCGGTCGTTATCTGTAAAAATAGTAGTGACTTATAAACTGTGTTCTGAACAGCTCTCATCACAGAATCATTATGATTATGGTTAGTAAAATTGATGGACTATAATGCATGGCTATTTTAAAATAAATATAATCATAGGAATGAGAGCTGTGAAAACAGTTTTAACAGCGGCTGGCAATTTAAAACTAAAGTATCCAGAAGAAGACGAAAACATACTTATCTTGCGGTCTATAAATGATGTCAACTTACCAAAATTTCTTGGACATGATATTCCTCTTTTTAAAGTAAAAACAATGTAGTTAAGTAAACTATATAGTATAATTTATTGGGCGATTCTTTAATTGAAGACCACTTATTATTTCCAAAACTATAAATGTTATTGAATATATCTTTTTGCATAATTTATACATATTTATTTACATAAAATAAAAATTTTAATTTTTTTAAATGCATTGATATTATGAATTTTTAATTTTATTTTTGAAAACTAAATATTTATTGGAGTATTTCGGTACATAAAAATCAAGTTTTGTACAAGTAGTTTTTGTGTTGTAAAATATAGATGAGCAGTGTTGCGTGCAGAGCAGCAGGGGTAACCTGCAAAATGTGTGCCCACTACTCTGCTTGCATAAACTTTAAATACTTATAAATAATTTACTACTCACCCGAATTTTGATTTTTATACAACAAAGAATACTCCGAATAATATTTTTCTTTAGATAATGAAATAAAAAATGTACAATTTTGTCTTTTTAAAATGTAAAAATTAAAAAAAATATAATTATATTTTTTTTTTTCAAAAGTTTTGTAGTGAAACGACTTAAGATAATGTAAAAATATGATCTTTAAATGAGTTAACAATTTTTGAAATAATGTGTGTTTTATGTTAATGAATCGCTTTATATATAATTGTTTTTTAATCTTTAAGATTAAAATATTTTATTTTGCCTAAATAGTTGTTGTACTATGATGTTGTATTATATTATGATGTTAAACGTTTTTATAAAAAAAGTAAAATATATAATATGATAAAAAAGCTTCTTCTGAATTATACAAGTTTAAAAGTTATAAAAATTGTAGTAAACATTATTTTCAGGGATTAGTGTCAGATTTATTCCCTGGTATTGTGCTACCACAACCAGACTATGAAATATTGAATATGTGTATTGAAGAATCGTGTGAAAAATTAAATCTTCAATGTACATCGTACTTCTTAGTGAAAATACAACAAATTTATGAAATGATGATTGTAAGGCATGGTTTTATGATAGTAGGACTACCATTTAGTGGTAAAACCTCGGCATACAGGGTACTTGCTGATGCATTAGCAATTATTGAAGAAAAGGTATATAAATCAATTATGTAGAATCTAAATAAGATACATAAGTTCCCAGTTTTTAAATCTTTTAAACCACAGCAATATTAAATTTTAATACTTAAATTTATATTCCATAAACAATTTTAATTAAGTAAATAGGTAACCATAAACAACGATATCAAATTCTTTATTATACTGATTTATATAGAGATAAAATAATTAATTTGCTTAAAAATTATACACATATAGCTTTTTATAATGCACAGCATTAGATTAATAACTTGGTTTTTTTATTAGAAATTAATGGATGAACATAAAGTTGAAATTATTGTTATTAATCCAAAATCAATAACTTTGGGTCAGTTGTACGGTCAATTTGATATGATATCACATGAGTGGTTTGATGGTATTATATCTGTTGGATTTCGACAATTTGCTTCATCTGAAAACTTGAATAGAAAATGGCTGTTGTTTGATGGTCCAGTTGATGCGATTTGGATTGAAAGTATGAATACGGTACTCGACGACAATAAAAAACTTTGCTTAATATCTGGTGAAATCATTCAACTTGCTAACACAACTAATTTGATATTTGAACCAATGGATTTAGATGTGGCATCTCCTGCAACGGTAAACACTTAGTTTACAACAAATCAAATTATATTATTATTTGTGTCAAGTTTCAATTTTTTCTAAAAATACAAACATAATTTTTCTAATAGGTATCTAGATGTGGAATGATTTTTATGGAACCGACTGCATTAGGTTGGGAATGTTTAGTACAATCGTGGATAAAACAGTTATCATCAAACATAACTTCTCATTACAGACAAATGTTACAATCACTTATTTTGAGATTTAGTTATCCGATTTTATACTTTATAAGACGATGCAATATTACTGTAATACTTAAAACAAATAGTTATCATTTGTATTTTATGTAATGATTTTTATTTAGGAAGTTTTTCCATCCAACGATTCAAATCTTATTAGATCTTTAACAAATATTTGTGAAACATTCATGAATTTATATAGTAATGAAGAACACATGAAAACAGTTTCACAATCTGATCTTAGAGCTCAACTTGAAGTAATTTTAAATTACTTAAAAAATTGTTTTTATTTAAATATAAAAATTACATTTTTCAGGGTATGTTCTTCTTTTCGTGTATTTGGTCAATGGGAGCAACTCTTGATGCACCGAGTCGAGCTAAATTTAGTATTTTATTTCGTGCATTATTGGAAAACAAATTTCCTAATAAAATTGCCCGATCTTTCAAATTACCTATTGAATTATGTCCTTCTCCAAAAAAACCTTACACAAATTTTCCACCTAAAGAATATTTAGTCTTCGATTATAGATATATTCTAGAAGGTCAAGGTAAAGGAGAGTGGAAGTTGTGGTCAGATTATGTAACAGAAGCACCACCTATAACTCAAGGGATACCTTTCAATGATATATTAGTGCCAACAATTGATGTAATTAGACATCAAGTGATTATGTCAATGTTGATTACACATAATTTACCAATGATGACAGTAGGAAAAACTGGAACTGGAAAATCAACATACACCATGGTAATAAATACATTAAAAACATATATGAACATTTAAAAAGATATAATTTTAGATATTGTATATGAGAATATAGGTAAATATATTTTTTATTATTTCAGAATTACTTATTCAAAAAAGTCGATAAAACTTTATATCAATCATCATTTATTAATTTCTCAGCGCATACATCAGCTAATTTAACACAAGATATAATTATGAATAAGTTGATCAAGAGAAGACGGGGGATATTTGGTCCTCCAGTTGGTACAAAGTGTATTATCTTTATTGATGACATTAGCATGCCTCAAAAAGAATATTATGGGGCTCAGCCACCCATTGAACTATTAAGGCAGTTTTTAGATAAATTTCCGTGGTATGATCGTAAAGAGCTTGTGCCAATGACTCTTCAAGATGTATTATTAATTTGTGCTATGGGTCCACCATCGACAGGAAATTCAGTCTCTCCAAGGTTTAGTCGACATTTTAATGTTGTTGTTATTAATGAGTTTGATGATTCAACAATGATATCAATATTTAGTAAAATACTATTATGGCATTTAGATACAAGGTTTGGAAATTTAGAATATCTATAAAATAAAAATGTTTTATACGATATTTTTTTGTATTTAGAGGTTTTAGTAGAGAATTTGATTCATGCATGCATCAATTAGTTAATTCAACATTGGAACTTCATAAGAAAAGCATCGTTCATCTACTTCCAACGCCTTCTAAATCGCATTATTTATTTAATTTGAGAGATTTTTCAAAAGTCATACAGGTTCAATATTTCAACTATTAATAAAAAAAATTTAATTAAATTGCTAGAGATAAATAACAAAAATATTAATTTAAGGGGGTCATGTTTTCTGTTCCTGAAACTATTGAAGATGCCATTGCTATGAAACGACTCTGGATTCACGAAATTCTTAGGGTATATTATGATCGATTGGTAGATGACACGGACTGTTCCTGGTTTTTTCATAATCTAAGTGCAGTTTGTAAAAATATTTTAAATGAAAATATAAATGATATATTCAGTCATTTAAATAATGGGCTAAATGACACTGTAAATTTAATATTAAATTAATATATATAAATTAAATATATAACCAAAATTTACTATTTAATTATAGATTGGTCAAAATGAATTACGACAGTTAATTTATTGTGATTTTTCTAATCCCAAAGCCGACACTAGAAATTATATGGAAGTACTCAATTTAAATAATCTTCGATTAATCGTTGAAGGATACCTAAATGAATTTAATAATATGAGCAAGAAACCCATGCATCTAGTTTTATTTAGATTTGCTATTGAACATCTTTCAAGGATTTGTCGAATTCTCAAGCAACCCAGAGGACATGCTTTACTAATTGGTTTGGGGGGATCAGGACGACAGTCACTAACAAGACTTGCGGCTCATATATCAGAATATGATTTATTTCAGGTTCAACAATTGAAATTATCTTTTTAATTTTATAATATGTATGGTACAATTTAGGTACAAATGACACGTTTGTACGGAACTAATGAATGGCAAGAAGATTTGAAGAATATACTTGGGCGTGCAGTATCTAGTTTAGACCAGCATGTTGTATTTTTATTCAATGACTCCGAAGTAAATAGTATTTATTTATTTTATTTGTATAGTATATACTAATTAACAAAAATTATAATTTTAATAACAGTTTTATGTAATTAAAGTAATGAATAGTAATGTTTAATTATGAGTAATTAAAGGCTAAGGAGCGTGCGACGATTATGCCCGTCCTCGGTAGGGTGAGATCACAAATAAAATGATAAGGAACTGTATAAAACCCCCAAAAAATACCTAAAGCATTAATCGTGATATTTAACAAGGATTTGGTAAAGTTTAATTCAGTTTCCGTCTAATGAAAAGAGAGATTTGACATTTTTAGAACTTTGATGTGATGGGGTCCATAGCAGTAGCAAGTGTATAGTTTAAGCATTGACTTTGCACTGTTGCGTATCGCCGATGCTCACTTTTTTCGTTCACCATTACGGGGAACGAACAACGTGACTCAATCGACTCTCCCACCTTACACAGTTATGAAGAGAGGTAGGACAGGGGACTGAGCCGGCTGAGCGTACGATCTAACACAAAGGGTTCTATGTTTTGTTATATTATACTGAAAACAACTCATTCGGCGACTGTTTGATATTTTGTAAATAACAACGTCACGCTGAGATAGTTCAGGTTACATTATTTACTGACGTCTTATAAAATACATACCTCAATTTAGGATAACCTACAAGTGTTAGTTTGTCTCAACTCATATTTACTCAATATAAAACTACCTACACTACGACCAGACTACGGGTACACTATAGGCGCAACTAGACCTAAATTTTAGGGGATACTAAAATTATGTATACCTGTCTCACTAATCCGTGTGTTTACAAAGTAAATAATTGTCTTATTATGATAATATAATATTTAAATACCTACCTAATATTATACAAGTTATAACAACTATAATTGTATAAATGTATAATTTAAATTAATTTCAAAACTATTTTCCTTGTTTTTGTGTTGTACCTATCTAACATTGATTCTGTTTTTATGTTGTTTGCAACATTCCTCTAAATATTTAATATAAACCTCAGCCAAATATTCGTTATATACTTGGAAAACTGCGTTCACATGTTACAAAACTTATTGGCATTGTAACTGCAATTTGAATTCACTTGTTTAAGTTAGGAAAATCCTCTTTTTTATTAGTTATTTTTTTAATAAAAACGTCAAATAAAAATAATGTTTATATAAAATAAAGAAACCGCTGTTTTTTCACATTATTTTTGGTGTTTTATAATAGGATCCAGGGGGTGCTAAATATATAAATAGAGCACCCTCCTATTTTTCGCCTATGCCGTTTACCACTACAGATATAATCCACATCAAATTGGAATGGCCGTAGTCTGATCATGGTCTGGTATTATATTAATGAGTTGACATAAAAGAACACTGTGTATATTATGTAACGAGGTATATATTTTATTAGACATACTTATTAATGTCACGTTAACCGATGGCGAGAGCTGTTTCGGTGTGGTGATATATTATTCACAAAATATCGAACGGTCGCTGGGTGTGTTGTTTTCAGTATTGTTTAAGTTTAACAAAATAGATAGTGAGGCCTTTATCACCAGAACGTACGTCCAGTTGGCCGAGCCCCCAAACTGAATTTAAAATTGGTCGTGTAAGATGGGAAAGTTTGGTGAATAATTACAGTTACGAAAGCTAAGACCTCGCCAAGGGGAATGAGAGTATATGTAATATGGAAACAGGTTTAGCAGAAAGGAAGCAAATAAAAAAAAATAGAGTATCTACTTACTTACATTACAAATTACAGTTTATACAATTAATTTGTATTTAAAATTTGTTCATAAAAATATGGTTTTAATTTGTTCAGATTAAAATGGAAAGTATGGTAGAAGACATAAATAACTTATTAAATTCAGGGGAAGTACCAAATTTGTATACAATAGATGAAAAGATAGAATTGTGCGATAAAATCCTTATTATAGATAAGCAGCGTGACAAATCTATACAGGTATATTATATTATTTTTGAATTCAGTGGCTGCTATTCTAAAAATAAGCGTTTATAAGAATATTTCTGAAGACCCATTTACCGCCTTTAAACCATCATTTCTAGAACTACTAAGCATTAATTATTTTAAAATATTCGGAACTAACTTTATAAATCTCAGTAGGTACCCAAAACTGAAACCCTCCAAATCAAGTTTTTTATGTATTGCGAAGACAACACTTAATCCGTAAGATAGCAGCCATCACTTTTTGAATTAACAATCTTTATATTTTTTATTTTATTTTAAATATTAAGCATTATTATTTTTTTTAGACTGATGGTAGTATGTCAGCTGTATTTAACTATTTTATTCAAATTGTAAAAGAACAACTGCATATAGTATTAGCTTTCAGTCCAATCGGAAACGATTTTCGTACAAGAATAAGAAAGTTTCCATCATTAGTTCAATGTTGTACAATTAACTGGTTTCAAGTAAATATTTTATTTCTATAATATTTCAATAAATTTTATTATTGTAGGTAATTATTGAATAAGATGAAAGAGTGCTCTATTGTTATTATTATTTCATATTTATCAGTCTCTTTTAATTATTCTTTATATTCATTATAAATATGCGAATTATTTTAAAATGTGTATTTGTATTAGTATTATTTGTATTGTTTGTTTTATTTGATTTTATATATTGCACTATACTCTATTGATGAATTAAATTATTAAATTACATTTATCTGCAGAACTGGCCATCAGATGCTTTGTTGGCTGTAGCAACACATTTTTTAGATGCAATTGATTTAACTGAACATGAACGAAATGTTTGCGTTACTATGTGTCAAAAGTTTCATTTATCGTCTCAAAATTTATCTACTGAATTTGAAGTTAGATCACAGCGTAAAACATATGTTACACCTACGTTATATTTAGAATTAATGACTACATTTAAAGATCTATTGGGGAAAAAAAGGCAGTAAGTTCATTATTTTAAACAGTTTATTGTTTATTTAATCGAAAATAACTTTATTAGGGAAATTTTGATGGCAAAACGTCGATATGAAGTGGGTTTAGAAAAATTGCAAACTGCTGCTGATGACATATCAATAATGCAAGAAGAATTAAAAGATTTGCAACCAAAAATTATGATTGCAGCAGCAGAGGTAAAAGTTATAATGCAAAAAGTTGAAAAAGAAAACCAAGAAATTTCCAAAGTGAAACAAATAATTAAAAAAGATGAAGAAGAAGCTCAGGAAACAGCAGAGGGAGCGCAAAGGATCAAAGACGAGTGTGATCTTCACATGGAAGCTGCGAGACCTGCATTAAATAATGCTTTAGCAGCACTAAATACCTTAACACCTAATGATATGACTTTTGTAAAATCTATGAAAAATCCACCAAGACCGGTCAAGTTAACTATGGAAGCGGTCTGCATTATTAAAGACGTGAAACCTGAAAAAATTCTGGATCCAACTACTGGAAAAACTTCAGATGACTATTGGGTAGCATCAAAAAAATTACTAAATGATATTAAATTTTTAGAGCATTTAATAAATTTTGACAAAGATAATATTCCACCAAAAATAATGAAAGTTATTAATGAAAAATATGTAAATAACCCCGAATTTGATCCGAATAAAATAAAATATGCTTCCGTAGCTGCCGAAGGATTGTGTAAATGGGTAATAGCCATGTCAAGTTATGATGTCGTAGCAAAAGAAGTTGCACCAAAAAAATTAGCACTTGCAGAAGCTGAAGCTGTATATAATAATGCTATGAGCGCACTAAGTAATAAACGTGAACAACTTGCTGAAGTTGAAAAAAAAATGAAAGCTGTTCAAGATGATCTTGAAGAAAATGAACACAAAATGAAAGCATTTCAAGATGAAGCTAATTCTGTGCAAACAAAACTTCAGCGTGCTGAAGAGTTAATTGGTGGTTTAGGTGGTGAAAAACAACGATGGGAACTAATGGCGATAGATCTTGGAAAGTCGTATTTAAATCTTACAGGTTAATAATACAATCCAAAAAATAATAGTTTTCGTGATTGAAAAATTGTTATTTAACTTATTTTTAGGAGATATATTATTAAGTTCTGGTATAATTGCATATTTGGGCCCATTCACTATGGATTTTCGAAATAAACAAATAAAACAATGGGTTCAAGATATTGTTAATAATGATTTGGTGTGTGCTAAAAATTATCAACTAAATACTGTACTAGGAAATCCAGTAGATATCAGAGCATGGAACATAGCTGGACTACCTACAGATTCATTCTCTACAGATAATGGAATCATTGTCGTGTAAGTTTATTTCTTATTAATAATGAGTAAATAAATATAATGTATAATCTATATATTATAATTTTTAATTGATTTATTTTATCATAGAAATTCTAGACGATCAGCACTTATGATTGACCCTCAATGTCAAGCAAATAAATGGATAAAAAATATGGAGGCAGAAAACTCATTAAGTATTATACGGTTCACTACTCCAAATTATATAAAAATATTAGAACACGCTATAACCAATGGAACACCAGTAATAATATATTTTAAAACAAAATACTAGAATTAATATAATTATGTGTTTATCATAATACTATACAAAATTAAAACAGGTATTGTTGGAAAATATTTATGAAGAATTAGATCCAGTTTTGGATTCTGTGTTATTATCTCAAGTGTTTATATGTGGAGGCACATACTGTTTAAAATTAGGAGAAACAATTATTGAGTTTAATGATCGATTCAGGTAATAATACTTATTAGTTATTATTAATTAACTTTTTATCATCGCATTGGTATATTAAATATTAATACATAAGTATCAATTATTATTTTTATAATGATTACATATTTTAGACTTTACATTACAACAAAGCTTAGAAATCCTCACTATTTGCCAGATATATCAGTTAAAGTAGTTCTTTTAAACTTTATGATAACTCCAATTGGGTTTGAAGATCAGTTATTAGGTGTAGTCGTTGCTAAAGATAGACCCGATTTAGAAGCAGAAAAAAATCAACTTATAATACAAGGAGCTGAAAATGCGAAGTAAAAATAACAATTTAAATTTTCCATTTATAATGATTATAAATAAATAAACATCGTGTTTGTACCGTTTATAGATCATTAAAAGATATCGAAGATAAAATTTTGAAAGTTTTAAGTTCTTCCGAGGGTAATATTTTAGAAGACGAAGAAGCTGTAAATATATTAAGTTCGTCAAAAACTCTTGCTAATGAAATCGAAGTTAAACAATCTAAGGCCAAAATTACTGAACAAACTATCGATAAAACAAGACACCAATACAAAGCTGTTGCTACATATTCTACAACACTGTTTTTTATAATTGATTCATTGACTAACATTGATCCAATGTATCAATATTCATTAACATGGTTTATAAATTTATTTATAATAGCTATTGAAAATAGTCCTAAATATGAAAAAATTGAAGAACGTACAAAAGCACTAATTAATTATTTCACTTATTCTTTATATGTCAACATATGCAGAAGTTTATTTGAAAAAGTTATTATTTAATTTTGTTTTAAATGTAAAACTATTTAAAATAATTGATTTATTATGTTTTTATAGGATAAACTTCTATTTTCGTTAATTATGGCTGTTAGACTATCGTCAGAAATAAATCCAGAGGAGTGGCTTTTTTTTTTGACCGGAGGCATAAACTTAGAAAATCAGATAACAAATAAAATAAGTTGGCTACAAGACATAAAATGGGATGAACTTTGTAGACTTGATAATTTACCAACGTTTAAAGTATGTTTAGCTTTTCATGATTATTATTTAAACAATGTTTTCAAGTCAAATAGTATAAACACATTCTATAAATATATAAAAAATGATTTTACTCAATATATCATTAGATAAGTAGGTAGTAGGTACTATACTATATTTCGCGAAATAAAGATACCGTTTGCCGTATACCAATTGAGTCCCACACCGCTGCCGAACCATCGAATCATTCTACATGCAATAATCATTGACGACTGATCGCGACGTGAAACGACGGCTGCGCGTCACTAGCTCACGTGCACCGGCTGGTGGTAGGTCTAGGCGTCTAGGCGACGTGTGGCACGGGGGATACGCGTCGCTGACCGGTTTTCGTCAAGACGCGGTACTTTTTTTTCGTGGAATAGGGTGTAGTTTAATAGTGTATATGTCATTATACACTATTATAATTTTAATCTTCTATGTTTTTTTTTTAAATTTATGTATCCTCTATAAATCTTTAATTTTTTTTTAATTTTAAATAGTAAGTTGTAACACGACATTGTGACTTATGAATAGGTACCAACAACGAACACTATATACCTACTAACAAAACAAACAAACAATTACAAATATAAAACAAATTTTTCATAACAAAAAAAAAGAAAAATTTTAAAAATGAAATAGGTAGGAACTATACAAATTTGTTCAGCGAGAGAGCACATCTCCTTAGCGCATTCAAATGATGATGCTCCGTCTTTTCAAGGTCTAATTTCCCCGTGAATTCCACGATGACGACAACGGTGGATATACGACGGTATAGGACAGGTGGTGCTCAGGCTGGTATAGTGGTAGGGATGCGCGAAAAAAGACGAATTTTGGTCGCCTCTAGATGCGCTCTTTCGCTGGACAGAGTATAGCTAATACTACTAATTGTTTAAATATATTTAGTAGATCACTGGAAAGTAGTACCAGTCAGCACCTGTTGGCTGTTACTTATAAGGCTATAAATCATAATATATATTATATTCTGTTCACCGAGAGAAAAGTACCATTTACGACTGATGGAAATTAGCGTCTGATTAGCACTCCGGTAATTCCCTTTCCATAACTATAACGACTAACCGCTTCGTGCTATAATGGGAGAAACGACAAGTTTTCGTCCGCCGTGCAGTACTATTCTCTCTGTAAACAGAGTATAGTTACTATAATAGCATAATATGCAACAGTAATAGTTTGATAAGCAATAAGTACTAAGTTATTACTAATAACTAATTTCTTAATACCTATATTAATTAATAATGATACCGATTACCAATAACCAATAGTGGGCGCTTGTAAATTCCACCGATTTTTAGGTAATCGATTTTAGAGTTTAATTTATTATATGTAAATTCCACCGGTATTATTTTTTTATCTGAAAAAAAAATGTAAACTCCACTGATGATAAACTTCGCCGATTACAACTATTTTTAGAATAACTGCATAGCAATTTTATTGTCGACTTATTAAAAGACATTGTTACACTGACTGATAAATATCATATCGTTCACGGTACAAACGCGTTCGACAAAATATTATACATTAGGCACATTTAAGTTCATCCGTTGATTTAAAGATGAATATATTAAATGAAATAGTCAACGAACGTGGCAAAGTTTTGCTATGTTTAAATAACTTTAAGTATAAACAAACAGTTTTAAAGTACGTTGAAGAAAAGTAATGGTATGAAAATTAAAAGTGTATCGCAGTTTTGAAAACAATTAGTTTAATTTAATATGATAAATAATAACTATAAACATTCCTATGACCATATGCTATTACGTATATTATATTATTTTATAAACCAACTACTGATCATTATTGTTAATTATATATTTTTTTAAATTAGTGTAAAAATATATAATAGTATTTATATATATTATATATGTATATATTGTATATAAATAAATATACCTTAATAATATTAAAATAAAAAAAAATTATAAAAAGAAATCGATGGAGTTTACATTTGTTTTTCATGTATTGAAAACGTACTGGTGGTATTTACATGAAAAAAGGTTTAAAAAGATCATTGTCGGTGGAATTTACATGCTCCTCCGATAGTGTACATAATATTTAACAAATAATACTTAATTACCACCATTATTCTTTTATCTCCGTTTATTTATAGGAAGGTATCTTTAAAGGTTTATTATACTGCGGGATTGCGGTGTACCTTATAAATATTGTTTCAAAACCGAGTTGAATGATTATTTGCTAACCATGTAGATACTAACTCCTTATTTAACATAAAAAAAATATTTAATTGAACCTCATTCAACAGATAATATTTTAGCAACAATATTTTAATGAATGTCGTTTATTCATATAATTGTTAAATTAATTAATTCGATTAATTCGAACATAAAGGCCACCGGAGAGTATTGATTTTGGGAAAATCCCATAATTCAAACAATTTTTTTTTTACGTATTGAGTAAAAACTGTAAGGATTCAGCTTTCATAAATACTTTTATCAATTTGCACTAACAAATTTAAGGTTTAAATAGTAAAACACGGGCAGCAGCCATTCGT
Source organism: Pentalonia nigronervosa (assembly GCA_014851325.1). Lineage (NCBI taxonomy): Eukaryota > Metazoa > Arthropoda > Insecta > Hemiptera > Aphididae > Pentalonia > Pentalonia nigronervosa. Next base: position 102,262 of record JACXSJ010000126.1, on the reverse strand, counting down.
TAACCTAAAATTTCAATATTAAAGGATATAAGAGCTGATTTTGAAAATAATGAAGATAAATGGAAACAAATATATGATTCACCTGAACCACATTTAATTGATTTTCCGGAACCTTGGAACACGGATTTGAATTATTTTCAAAAATGCATCATATTACGTATCATTAGATATGACAAAATATTACCTGCAATTCAATATTTTATATCAAGTACACCTATATGGAAACTTTATTATATATACAAAATATATAAACGTTTTACATTTATTTGTAGATGAATCGATTTTGGAAAGTAAATATATTGAACCGCCACCGTTCGATTTGGCTGCATCTTTTGAAAATTCAAATTGTGCTACTCCTTTAATATTTATACTAACTCCTGGCGCTGATCCTACTACAATGTTGATGAAATATGCTGATAAAATGGTAAATTTTACTAAGTTGAATAGTTTCATAACAAACTTATAAATCATTGTATACGAAAAAACGATTCTGATTGGAGACATAATGTATATACATATGTACATTGTCTGTCAGCCTATATTATTAAGTATATCTTATAATATATTTAAATTGCTTTTATAGTAATTAAATTTAATATTAGTACCTAATATGGTAAGAATAGTCAATAGATTTAAATTAATCTGAATTTTAGTATATATCGTTGCATATATAGTAAAATATAATAATGAACGTAAGTATTTTAAGTCATCGCGAATATTTTTGGAATTACACCAAAATAACTAAAACCGTTATTTTCTTAATTTAAATATCCAATTAGGTTAAAATGTGAACTACAAATGTTAAAAAAAAATAATTGTAATTTTATATTTGCAATATATTTTGCTTTCAAGCCTTAGGTTATGTATGAATATCAAAAATGATATGAATTTTTAACTATAAAATAGTTTGATAATTTTTGTGATTTTGACGAATTTTGTCAAAATTTGAACTTTGATCCTTATTATAGATAAAATCGTGAGTACGTATTTTTCATATTTTTAACTTGTCAAAAGAACAACTTATATGCAATCTAGTATTGTATTTTGAAGTTCAATGACGATAAAAAAATTTATCAACACTTGAAAAAAAAAATTTTATTATAAATGGCTACAAATAGATTTAAATTAATCTAAATGATTTGAAAATGATAATTTAAGTAACAGTGAAATATTTCAAGTTTTTAATACGAATAATACTCTTTGAATTATATTTAAAAACTAAAATCGTTTGATTAAAAATCGTGAAAATATCCAAGTCTATCAAATTCTAGTTTTAACATCTAAACGCTCATAAAAAAATATTGTAGACTTATGCCCAACTGTTTATTTGAATTCCAGTATTAACAACTTATAAAGAATCTTGAATTATATTTTCAAGCTTTTTGACCGAGCACAAATTTTTTGAACAAAATTTATAGAAAAAATAATAATGGAAAATTTGAAATATTCATAAATAGCTCCAAAAGAATCAAAATATTTTTTTAATTATTCTATTTATAGAAAATACAATTATAACAATTTGGTAAATATTTCAAATAACCGGTTTGTGTTTTTAAATTGTAACAAAATAACGAAATTGATTTTTTTAAAAACTGTCTTGCGTAAAAATTCCCATTTTCATCAATTTTTTTCGTTGTCTTTTACAATTATTCTTTGGAAATGTACTCGACATTTTTGACATTTAAATCACAATTACACAAAAAAAAGGTCAACAAGTGGGTACCCCTCTGCTTTACGTGGGTGTCGATTAGGTCACTTTCGTGGATGTGTTAAGTTTGAATTCAATGATATAAAATCATTGAATACGAAAAACGATTCTGAGCAAAGGCGGTCTGTGGTCTATCAGCCTATATAACTAAGTGTACATATATTTTATATTATTGCTACTAAAAAAACTAATTTAACTATTAATAACACAAGTAAATTAAATCAATTTTTGAAGAAAACATTGCATTTGAAAATGCAATTGAATGTATAAAATATAATAATATACTTTAAAAGTTTCAAGCACCTACAAAAAATATTTTTAAATTATAATGAAATAACTAAATATCTAATTTCTTTCAAATTTGAATTTTAAATGTCTTTAAAAAAATTATTTTTTTAATAAATTTTTTGATTTTTTTGGTTATACTATTAACTACATACAAAAAACTTCGTTTTAATATTTCAATTCTTAGCTATAAAAACTGATCATTTCATACATTTTTACTACAAAATATAAATTTGAAAAAATTCGAGATTTTGATGATATTTCGACTTAATTTGAATTTCAAATGCTTATAAAAAAGTGTGTCTATGTATTTTTAATATTTTTGAACAGCTATTATAATAACTTATGAGAAACTATATGTTTAATTTTTAAGTATTTTCACCCAACGAAATTTATTTTATTCATATTTATAGAAAAAAAAATTTAAAAATCCGAACATTTCATAGGCTTACAATTAGCTTGAAAAGGTACAAAACATTTTTTAAATATTTTGGTATTTAGAAAATGATAATCACAATATTTGGTGAAAATTTCAAATGTTTACGGTTATTTATTTTTGAATTACAACAAAATAAGCAAATCGCGTTCCCTGTAGAGAAATCGGTAATTAACGGGTAAATTTTAAATATTCAATGTCTAATTTTAAACCACATAAAAACATTTGTTTGACTTTCCTATAAACGTTTTTTTTTTTTTCTAAAAATTAGAAAAACTTATGGAAAATATTGTGTGAAATTTTCAAATCTTAGTATAAACAGATTTTTTTTTATAAATTTCTAAATAAAAAAAACTGCAAATTTTCTTGATTTTTACGTATTTTGTCGAAATTTTAATTTTAGACATTAAAAATCCCAAGTATTTAAGCTTATTATTTTTTGTGTTATACCAAAAAATAAACTCTATTTTGTTAAAAGTTAGCATTTTGAAAAAATTCCCGTTTTTTCTTAATTTCTTTATTTTATTTTCCCCGACGCATTTAAAAATTATTGAAAATTTTTTACTTTCGACTCCCTAAAGTACAAACTAGATTCACTTTCCTACCAGAATAGATCCTGATGAAGAACATCATAGCACTTTTACTGTGTCAAAACGTGACAACAAATATAAAAAAATAAAAAAACACATCATCATAAAATCAATACATTCATTGCTCCGCTCAGAATATAAAATTATATTGAAAAAAGATTGATTCCGATTTTTAATTCACATTTTAGTTAAAATATTGAATCATTATTACTAGTTTACACCTTCATAAGTAAAATGTTATCATACGTATTAAATTTATTAATACAATATTCTGAATTGTATACACTTCATAATACAATTTGAGCGGTTGTTATTTTCAGGGCTTTGGTTATCGTTTAACGTCATTGTCATTAGGTCAGGGTCAAGGCCCCATAGCTACTAGATTAATTGATGAAGCAACAAGAACAGGCAATTGGGTATTATTGCAAAATTGTCATTTAGCTAAAAGTTGGATGCCTGAACTTGAAAAGGTTAGTCAATTTTTTTATGAAAAATCTAATTCATAACTCTATCAAACATAATTTCAATTTTAAGTTATACTGAAATGATTTGTAAGTTTTGATATATAGATAGGTAATAATAACAATGGTTATTTACAACTGCTGGTTTGTATATAGTTCATAGGTATAATTTTAATAACAGTTAATTATTTTGAATTTACCTATTTATGTATACTTATTTAGATTTGTGAAAGTTTTTCGGTTGAACATACTAATTCTGAGTTTAGACTCTGGTTAACATCTTACCCTGTGGAATATTTTTCCGTGTCTGTACTTCAAAATAGTGTTAAGATGACTAATGAACCACCAAAAGGACTTCGAGCTAATATACATAGGTATTTTACTAGATGTATTTATATAAGTACATTTTTAAATATTTGTGTTTTTTAATTATTATTCAACATGCATTTTTCAGATCATTTACTAGTGATCCGATTACAAATGAAGAATTTTTCGAGGGCTGTAAAGTACAAGGTGTAAGTTTTAAGAAACTGGTTTTCAGTTTGTGTTTCTTTCATGCTTTGGTTCAAGAACGTCGCAATTATGGACCAATCGGATGGAATAGACTGTACGAGTTCAACGAGACTGATCTTAGAATCAGTGTTATACAATTACAGAATTTTTTGAACGAATATCCAAATGTTCAGTTCGATGCTTTGCGTTATCTTATCGGTGAATGCAACTATGGTGGACGTGTGACTGATGAATGGGATCGTCGTTGTTTGACCACATGTCTACAGAAATTTTACACTAAATCTGTTATTAAAACGAACAATTTCAAGTTTGATAAAGCTGGTAAGACAATTACTAAATTTCAATTTGACGAACAAATTTCTATTGATATGTATGTACTTATGTTATTCAAGGAGTATATTACTGCCCTGATTTAAAAGAATACGATCAGATCTTAGAGCATATTCAAGGATTTCCGTTAATCACGAAACCTGAGATTTTTGGTCTGCATAAAAATGCTGATCTCATTAGAGAGCGTCAAGAAAGCGAATTAATTCTTAATTCCATTCTTAAAACACAAGTAAATTAATTTATTGTTAATAATTTAATTTATATGCAATTAATTATAACTTTTGTTTTAAAAATAATTTTAATTGCCACAATAGGACCGAGTTGTAAGTAAAATTAATATTATTCACTATTAAGCTGTACAATAATTGTTCATGTATCTATTTATAACATTATTAATTATTACATTGATTGCATTATAAGAGTACCTAACCAGTACATAAAGATAATATTTTTCACCCCATGTTATTATTATTAACTACTTTTTGTTTTTTGCCTAACCATTGTATTATCTATTTTATTTTATTATGCTGCCATTATATCTTAGGATTTATGGGATAAATTTCAATTTAATAACGTGAGTATCAACTGCTTAATTTTGAATTAAAATCTTTTAGTCTAAGCACAAAATTGGTCTGCCTAATAATTTAGGAGGACCACAATTATGAAAATTAAAAACTAGGCAAAAAATGTTGACTTGAAAAAAAAATGTATAGGGGTTTTTATATTTTTACAGTTATGTTGGAAATAATATGACAGATATATTATGAGATAAAAGTCGATAAAATGTGACTGTTGTGGGGGATTTATAATATTACACTGTATGTTTGATACACCAATAATACACGTCATGATTATCGTTGTCCGCTGGCAATATTGCCTGTCGTCACTCGACGATTGTTTAAAAAAAAAATACTGTTTATAATTATAATTTATTACTTATAACAATTGACTTTAGTTTCAATGGTTTAATACTGTCAAATATTGTTTTGTATTTAAAAACAACATGTTTTTATAAACCTATGTACCGGTTTTACTTATCGCACATATATAACACAGAGATAACTGGATTACAACGGGACTATGTTTACTAAAAACAAAGTTTGTTGTGACATGCGATAGGGATAAGGGTATGATGATGTTCATAAAAAGGATGCTTCCGTTGTAAACAGGACGTAGGTACATACATTGTACTTATTGCGAAATGCAGATCATGAATATGTAACATATGTTATCATAGGTATAGTTTAAACACAGTATAAATGACACAGTCACACAGAGTCACAGAATCAACACTTTGTTTTAAAAAAAGTTCTTATTTTTATATACTTTATATACCTCATTTATATTAAATACTAGTATATATCGTTTTTAATTAATGATTTCATTTCATTACAAAAAAAAAAAAATTTGAAAATCCATACACTATTTACGTGGGTACCACTATAATAAATTCCTCAACATGTAATGCGTTGCGCTATGACTACATAGGATGGCTCATTTTATATTTGAATATAGGTATTTTTTAGAACGTAACTCCTTGTAAAGATAATTCTAGATAGGAATAATTGATATAGTTTTAGGTTTCTAAACATAAGTTTAATCGTTTAGAACATCTTGTCAATTATCACTAAGGCCCAGATTTATATGCAATAAAAATCTATAAAATATGCAGATTCATATCATAAATATGCAAAAAATATGCAAAATGAATTTTTTTTACAAATTAACAATATATTATGTATAAAAATTCTTTATTAATAAAAGAATGCAAATAACATTTTTAATGATATTGTGTAAATATAAAAGTGTTATAAATTAATTAAAGTATTACTATTTATATTAAATTATTATTATTGGACAAGTACCAGCATGAAGTAATAAATATGGATTTCAAGTTTTCGAATTGAAAACTCCTACGACTAACTCGAAGCATACTTTTGTACTTAGAAAAACTTCTTTCCACGTCACAAGATACAATTGGTGCATATTTAAAACTCGATAAATCTTCAACTGACAGTTCCTCGTCTTCATCACATTCAGTTACCTCACCGTTGACTATACCATCGATTTTTTTTGATGTAGAATATCCATGATTTTTTGACAACACATTTGTAAATTTAGATCTAGCGAAATCTATTCCTGACCCTCCTTCTTCGAATTTAATTTTAATATTTTCTATGAGCAATAAACTATTTCTTAAAGTAACATTCGATTTCTCTAGTTTTGTTATTGTATCTATTAAACACTGAAAGTGTATTGTAATAACGGCGAGCTCATTTTTTAACGCTTTATTATGAAATAAACTACGTGCGTTTTCAATACACTTCGCTTCATTTTGGTTTAAAGCGTTAATAACACATTTTACCTCATTGAAATATTTCCCATAATAAATTGCTGCTTCAAGCCATGTACCCCAACGAGTTAATATTGGTTGTGAAGGTAAACTCAAATTGAGATACATTTCTTTGAAAATATTTACACGTGAAGGTGCTTTTAAAAATATCTTTTTAGTATTTGAAATTAATCGATAGACATTTTGATATTTTTCTCTTATGACTTCAGCTACTCTGTGTAGTCCATGAGCCATGCACGTTACATGAATTAATTTAGAGTAAAATACTTTAAGAGCTTCGCCAGATTTAACCATGTACGGAGCAGCATCTGTTACATACAACAATACTTTTTCATGAAATATTTTTTTGGGCCATAAAATGTTCATGGAGTCATTAAATAATTGAGAAATTGTTTGAAAATTTGCCTTTTGTAATTGCTCAACCGTTAAAACAATTGGTTTTGTACATTCTTCAGATGATAATTTCCCAATTATGACACTAGCAACATATCATTCTTGTACATCAATTGTTTCATTGATGGAAACCCAAATTGGACTGTTCCCTATTTCACTCCTAATTTTAAATAAAACTTTATCATAGCATAACGGTGAATAGTTCTTTCGGAGGGTAGATTCATCTGGTAATTTGAGTTTTACATATTTTTCAAAAAACAATTTAAACTGTGGATTGTTTAATTTAAAAAGTGAAGAAATATCGTTAGCCACCATAAAATTATTTAAATCTTTGTTAAACTCATTTGTATGTTGATTATTAGTTCTGAACTGATTAAATGTTTTTTTTATGAAAGGTTGAGTTAGATTTTTTAAATAAAATATACCGTACACTGTACACTACGCACGATAAAGACCATATTAAAACTAAATTGTGTTACCCAATACGTATTGTACAGTATACTATACTGTTATCTAATGTGGACGTGTTTGGGTAATAATAAATTTACCACTAGAAAATCCAATATTTGTCGTCATTCGCCGGCCGTCGATTATGATGATGTCGATTGACGATCACTTATCGATGTATAATGTATTAATGTGTTATTTACAATCGACAGTAGGTATCTTTACAGACGTAAATTCTATGAATTGTAGAATATGCAACATTTATGCAACTATCAATAAATATGAAATAAATATGCATTTTCATTCAAATATGCAAAAAAAAAAAAATTGAACCATAGAATCTACACATTACGAAACGTTGACATTTATAATCAAAATTATTGTAGATAAATTGTAGAAGAATATGCATTTGCATAATAAATCCGGGGCCTAGTTATCACCTTATACCCCAGTCGTGTCCGTCCATCCATTAGTTACCAGTACATGAAGTTACGTTTATTAATACCTATTCAAACATTTATTTGTTGTCCGTAATTAATTTACTTGTTACGTACCTACAAAAATCATACATGGAACTATAGTTTATTGCGATTATATTAAAATACGTTTAGAAACCGGGGCTTTAGCACGCTCGCAGAGCGAGCTTTCTTAACTTGTGTATATCTAAGTTTTGTGAATTTTAGGATTCTAAAACTACCGGCGGAAAAGGAGTATCGTCCGAAGATCTGATTTTAGCATTTTCCACGGACATACTTAACAAATTGCCCAACAAATTCGACGTTACA
>JACXSJ010000126.1:51420-85945 GCA_014851325.1 Pentalonia nigronervosa | reverse complement strand
TATTGTTAAACAGTGTAAATATTGTATACCTAGTATAACAATAATACAATATTACGAAGATTATTTCAGTATACGCAAGTGCGTTTACTAAAAGCTGGTCCTTTCTTTGGTTCCAACTTGATGTCAACAATAAGATAGAGAGTACTAGGTAGTTTAAAATGGATACCGTCTAGAGAATATCGGGATGGCTATTCACACTGTGAGGAACTCATTTTTTTCAAAAATACCTAAACTGTTGCTTGTTATCGCATTAAAGAATTTGAAAATCTGTTCACTTATTTACTATTACATCACCTAAGTTTCCTGCGTCTTATAGGATCATACAGTCAATTGGGTGCAAGTCGTAGGTGAGTTGTGATCTGTACATAATAACGTTCATGACAATTTCAGATGTTTCGTTTACGAGCAAAGTACCCAACATAACATTTTAAATTCAATTTTTTAAATTTTATTTTTCATCGTTTTCAGCATTGCCTCTATGACCTTGACATGACAAATGTGTATAATATATTATTCCTATTATGTTCTATAGGCAGTGGTGGCTGTATAGTTCTTTTGATTAAACAAATATTTTTTTATTATCATTTAGAAAAGATCGTTAATTATAATAATAAAGTCGAAAATTCGGTAAGACGGCGTCTCGGTTATGCAATTTTGGTACACGCTTGTGCGATGTTCTCATCGGATCTCATTAGACAATGTATGTCTTATTATAATTATTGCTTTGACTACAAGTCTAAATAACGGCAAGATCGTAATAATATTAGTAATAATAATAATAATGATAATTAATAATTATAATTATCGTCGTCGTCGTCATCGTCGTCAGGTGATAAGGAATTAGTATTATGATTAGTAGTATTCGTATCAGAGAAACGAATAATCTAAGACGCGTAGAAATGCAAATTTATTGAATTTAAAACCCTTTTTCATGCCTAACCATATCCACAACCTCACTCACTCTTGTGCCGCTCGATTCAGATATTCAAATCTTCAAAACTATTGTGTAGTCACAAAGTACGATACAGGGTAATTCACAAAGCATGCTCAGTGTTCATCCTTTTTTATCACTTTACTAATGCATTAGTTACTCAAATTCTAAATTTCTTAAGTACATTAAAATATTAGATTTTTCATTACTTAAATTGTTCATACTATATATTAGGGTTTATTTAGGTAGTGTCCTGGGGTGATAAAATCTTTTGTTTTTCAAATGAAAACTACCCACGTTTTTTGTAAATTATTTAGCATGTGATTTTTTTGGAAATATTTATGTGTATAAATTGAAATTTAAAGGAGTTGTTTTCGAGTTATTAAACATTATTTACTAGGGACAATTAGCCCGTGATAGTGGTTTTACCTCTTTGGCAGAAGCTATAGTTATCTGACAACACTGTGGTAATTAATACTAATATATTATTGCAAACATTTTATAATTTGTAAACATTGTCTGAGTATTGTAAGTACTAGATTAAATATTACACGATATATTGTATAATTATGTATTCCATAGTAAATTCATGATATGGTAGAAAAAGTCTCAGTAATTTAAAATATAACTATTAAGTATACCCGAAAATCCCATAAATCAGAATTCGAATAGATGCATTATTAAAGGAAAATAGGTGATGCTTGATGAATCACCATGTATAAAGATTAATAAAATTCGTTTCGATTATATGCACGAAATATTGTCGAAGAAATGAATTATTCTCAAACATTGACGTGCACTTATAACTTTATTGGCGATTTTTGAATCTGTAAATGACATTTACTATAGACCTTATCTATACACCGACCGTACTCTTTGAAGACAGGTAATTTGAATTTGATTATATATTTGTGCGAAGAGTTTTTTTTTTTATAAATTTAGAGGGTAAGAGTGAGAGATATAAACGAGTACATAAATATATGCATAGCATAATTGTGGATCTACGAATGCTTTTTTGCATTCAATTTTATTTTAGAAAATAATTAATATATGATGGTTTTAGTTTCTACTAAATTTATATACTTAAATTCCAGTTTTGTATGCATATTGGTAATTGAAATTATCTTCTATTGAACATATTTTTGTACGAACTGCAGTCTAGTGACGACACAATCTTAATTTCGGAGTCTCGTAGCAGACATATCGTACTGCAACATCCGAAGACGTCACACTGTCCATAAAACTCATTGTAGTGATCGCATAAGATCGGATTATTCGACTAAGACAAAGAAATAAACATTGATTATACTTAAATATTGTATAAAATTAACATTGTGTTAATTAGATAGGTAAAAGAACTATTCTATAGAGTAGATGGAATTAATTTTTACTAATAATCGTATTTATATAATATAGTGACCACGTTTAATCGGTTAATCGGTTTATTTCACTTAAAAATATTTACATTAAATCGTCTGTTGGTTATTCGGGGAAAACAACGATTTAGTCGAAAAATAACTATATTATTGGATCAGATATCACTCGCTGGTTATTCATTAATTTCACTGAAGTATAATTAATAAATTTATTATATGATTATATGATTGATTGAGTGTTCAAGAATTTAATTTCTAACAATCGTATAATAATCCGGTTCTATTATTCGTGCACAAGAAGAACGTCATACACGTCATAATTGATTAATGTCCATTGATTAGATACCTATGTATGCTCTGTTCAGCGAGATAATATGTCGCAGCCCGACAAAAATCGCTTCTTCTGCACATCCCCATGAGATACCCTGCCATTGGGAAATCAGTTTCGATTTCAGGGTGACGTGGGGGGGGGGGTGCTCAGATTCGGCGTGTTCTGTCGCTGAACAGGGTATAGCAACTAGGTCTATGTTCAAATAGTATAGTGTGAACTACTTGTCCCGTGTTTTTTTCATACATTTAACATTGGGAATAAAAAAAAAAAAATGAATTTGAGTTATGAGGAAAATGCGGAAGTACGTCATTTGAAATATTAAAAAAAAAAAATCAAACGATGTATTTAATATTGAACCGAATAAAATTTCTGATACGAAGTATACTGGTGGTTTAAAATTTAAGATAAATAGTAATACCAAAAAATAAATCGTAAACTTAAAATGTTAGCTATCCTACAAAAAGAGAAAAAAATGACCTTTTTTATTTACGCACTTACTCCTACTATCTTTACTTTTACAGACCATATTATAAACGCTTTGATTTTCTTACAATATAAAAAATATCGCTACAAACATTTTTGTTTTAATACGCGAGCATTTTTAATACATTCTTTTTTCTAACGCTCAGATAATGTTTACTAAAAAAATGTTTATGTTTTTTTTAGATATTGAGTTTATAACGGATAGTTTCTAAGTTTCATATTTTTAAATAGGTAACGATAATAGTATAATATATTACATATGATTTTATAAGACATAAGTATGATCCATAGAACCTTAGTTCATACATAATACTCAAAGCCATAAAACATAAAAACATCAAATACATTTTAATAAGTGAATATTAATATTATATTTTACAGTCAAGTTTTATAACTTTCGAATCTTGTTTTATCTACCACGATATTGGATGTAAACTCGTAAATATTATAAGGATTATTATCCTGAAGATTTTCCTTGGTGCGTATAAAGAAATAGAATAACTCTGAGACTATTCATTCGAATTTCATGGAATATAGTGATAGAAATAATAGAATGAAATAATCGATTCGATTCGATTATTTAAAAACCGTTGAATTAATTAAAAAATATTCGAGTGATAAAATGATCAAATTAATATAAATTAATGATTTAAAAAAAATATTTTTAGTTGAAATTAGACAGTAGACATAAGTATTTTTATAATTGTATATTTTGTAGTATAACACATAAATTAGTAATTAGTAAAATATATTAATTTATTCTAACATCAACATTATAAAATATTGTTTAAAATGTTACACTATAATTTAGAACAAAAAAACTAATAACCTTTATTGTTTTTTTCAGTTCAATAAAAAAAAAAAAAAAAAAATATTGTTTTGTATATTACAATATTATTAACTTTACAATTAAATGAAACTTTTGAAAAAAAATGTACTATATAATTAAAATTCAACATGCATGTTACTGTTTTAAAAATAATCATAAGCCTTCAACCAGTTCAAGCAATCGTAATTCATTCGAATGATTCAATAGGTTATTAGTGTTATTACATATTATCTATTAGAATATTTCTATTTGGGGTAGTTAAGTACCTATCGTTCGATTATTTTTATTCGACTACTAATCATCCGATTCTTCCTTTTACTATAAATATATCAGTTTATGATAACATTTTTCAAAACGTTTATATCGCCATTCGCCATTGAACAGCAATTTCGTTGAAAATTCGAAGATTCGGAAATAATAATGGGTTTTTGAGTGCAATTCAATATTTTGGAAATCATAATTCGAATAAACGTAAAAAAAAAAAACGTTACCGGAAAATCTCCGAGAAAACTCGTCTGAAAATCGGACATTGCACAGATGTTACGTCCAAAGCTTTCGACAAATTAAGACCGTCATTCCGGGAGTCAGGGACGCCCGATTTCGCGGAAATAAAATATATATATATATATATATAAAAAAAAACACAATTTATTAATTATATACGATATAAATCTGTCGATGTAATAGATCGGCGGTCGGAGGTTTTTCGTCGGTGACCGGCTGAGAATTTTTCGGTAAGTCAGACGCTATGCCGCCGCCGTCGCCACGAGTCGGCAGTTAGAAGAGAAACCGTCTCGCCGATTAAATCGCACGAGTAGTGTGGTAATCGTCCCGTTAATAATAACCGTCGGCTATATTGGTATAACATACAATAACGCAGTGTCTACCTACACAATATTATAAACCATATGTCCACGGAAACGGAGTACACGCCGTCTTTATAACTCGGTTATTCATATTTTTGATTTATGTTGGCAGAACACGAAATTAGACGGTCGGAACATAAACAATAATATCTATGTCTCACAAATTTTTTAACATTTTGCATGCGCGCGACAAAGCTTTAATTTTTTTTTTTCAAAAACGGAAACCATATTATTTTGAATATTATTTTTGGTTTAGTCGGTTTTTTAAAGTAATTCTGATGACGTGCCAACTGGACGAGAGCTATTTGAAATTAAAAAAAAAAAAAAATTTGATTTAAATTCTATTTGAATATTTTTTTTTTTTTTTATATGTATGTATTTTTTCGTTTTAAATACCACGGTACAATCAGCATTTAGTATTTCTGTAATATTATGTAATAGAATACTAATTAAATATAAATAAATAATTACTTTATAATAACTCGGATTGTATCATGGTTTTTGAATAAAAAATATATACATATGAAAAAGATATTTTTAAATTTAAATTAAAAAAAAATATATTTACAGAAAAAAACTATAAATAGCTCTCATCCAGATAATACATCAAAATTAATTGAAAATTATATTGAAATTAGTGGTTTCCATTAAAAAAAAAAAAAAAATGGAGTTGTGTTGTGATTGTGCAAAATTTATTAGTTAAAGAAATTATGAGTCACATAGTTATTTATCCTCCAATAGTCTAATAACTGTAATTTTATGACTCACAAACAGAATTTAAAAATATTTCTAAGGTACTGAGTCATAAGTTTTACTCTGTTTTTGCGGACACTCAATATTTTGTGGTGATTATTATATTACTAATCGGTCACTGATGGTACAATTATGATTTTGTGTTTTACGCAAAATAAAAAAAATTATATCAGATTATTAAAGGTACGACAAGGCTATATGCCATAAATCATTGTGTTGTAACAACTCTGAATCAGGAAAAATAAATATGTTTTAAAAATACATTAATTTATCTAGAAAATTATCTTTAAGTGATAGAAGAATTAACATATAATATTATGTTACTTAATATTATAGTCAACTGTTCGTACAACGACTTACCGTTTTTATCGAAAGACCGAGGCTTGGCTGATTACGATTTCCACTCTCTCGAGACGGTAGTTTAGCCACCGCAGATCTCACAATGGGTTAATACGACGTGAAAAATATAATAACAATATTTTTTTTTATAATTATACATTTATACGAGCGTAACGTAATGTGGCCAATGGAGTACCTGACGTCATGATTTGTTCGTAAAAATAAAATATAATATACTGTAAAGACAAACAATAGATAAATCGGCGGTGAAAACGTTTTAATAATAATAATTATTAGTCAAAACCCTTACGTTCAGTGTAAGTATTAAAGCTATTACTTGAAACTCAAGATGTATACCGTTTGTCATACTGGTCATTACTAATTATAACAATGAAGCTTCTGTTGAAAATATATTTTGGTGAGTTTATAAATCCTAAAACCCTAAATTTGTATACTCATCAACACGAGAAAAAAATCAATATTTTTTTTTGTGTACGTAAAATTGAATTTTTATTTTATAACGATCAAATACGTATAATATAATCATCTTTACACCAAATGATCGTGTATACAGCGAAAACAAAACAAAAACGAATATGTTATATAAGAAGCTGAACTTCCGAACTCCGGATTCCGGATTCTCGTCCGCGAGTCGGCAAACGTTGATGTTTCGACCGAGCTGGTTCCACCGGCAGGACTACAATTCCTGACATCAGCTATCCGATCACATACACGAAACTGTTTTTTGCTCATTGTTAGTTTACAATGAATTCGGCTCTTGCGACTTCGACTTAATGGTGGTCCCCGGCCGTTAAGAATACGATGTTAAAGGAGTCATCCCTCGGCGATAGCGATAATAGCTTCTTCGGCGATTCGTGGGCGATTGATTTGAATATTAAGAAAACCGTTTTTCATGAATTATTATTTCAATTCTTCTACCGAAAACTTCCGAAATTGCAAGCTGTGGATCTCTGTAATCCATTTATTCCGAATTCAGATAACTCGGTTTGGATCTCCATCATGCTCATGGTTATCGTACGTAGGTTAAACGTCTGATTTATTACAACTGAACTTATTTTGTTTAGAGAAATTCAAATATCTCCAAAACAACAATATTATTATTATTTTATACAACGTTCGTATCATTAAAGCCTCCATAATCGTTAAACCCATTTTCATGGAATAAAATCTTTAGTACCTGTATATTATTGTTTAATAATACTACTCGTTTAGATTTTCATCTAGATGTGTAAACATTTCTAAAAAAATCGTAACGTTTGAAATTTCATAATAAGTCTACACGGAACGTAATCGATAAAAGATATAATATTCTCCTTCTAGAGTAGGTTTTGTGACAAATCACCACCGCATTGGATTGAAGCATTTTCTTTACCTTACTGTTGACGTTAAGTGTCCGATGCACCAGTTATTTAATAACTAAAAATATAAATATAGAATGTAGGCCAATTATTTTGTCTTTTTCTTTCGTCCGTCGGTTGTCGGACTATTTCTCATTCTCTAGTTGTTGTCCACACATTTGAAACCAGCTCCGCGTGATAGTTTTTTTATTATTATAAAAATATTCTTATCTAGCAGGAAGAAGTAATTAATAATAAAGTAATAAACCAAAAATATACTCTGACGCGCTCTTATGGACAGGGCCACCGAGATGATGCGCCATAGTACGTAATATATATTATATTACTATAAAATTATATACATATTTTTATGTCCTTCTTTTAATACCTAGCTCGGTATTTAGTTTTTCCATGTATTGTTTCATTTTTTTTATTTTATACTCTACTTTGAATACGCATTACCAAACGTCGACAAAAATAAAATTATCACGAGTGATTGGTATCCCGAGGATTGCTACAGCCACAAAAGATAGCAAGTGTTGTAATATATTTAGACAGTGTTATGCGTTATCTTGATAAAAACATTTATCTTTTTATCTTATCTAGATAACTGTTTTATTAATTTCACATGATTTTTTTACAATAAATTGTGTCTATAATTAACTAAACAATAAAATGAAACGTCCAGATAATTTAAAATGTTCAATATATTAAACATTCTTTTTTTTTATTTAAATTTATTAATTTAATCTATAACATATTTTTAAGTTATACAATAAATTATCTAAAATATAAATTAATAAGTATGTGTAAATATTATAATTTAATTAATAAAGTTTTAAAAACCTAAAAACTAGGTATATAATTATCTGTTTTTTATTTAGATAATTTATTTTTATTTTATCTGTTATCTTATCTAGATAATTTTTAAGTTATCTGTGCACAACATTGTATTTAGATATATTTATTTTAATACCGAATTTGGGCACACGTGGTATGATCGATAGTCACATGTATGAGACATTTTATCAGGTGTGCTTTTATTTGAAAACCCTATGTAGTGTTCTTTACAAGTCATATCGTAGAGCCAATAAACCCTACTTGGCACTTTATTCATAATTACAATTTTTATATTGGCGCTTAACCTTTTAAGAGGGAAAAAGTGGGGTGAGCGCCGTTTGAAAATTTCAAAAATCTGCAAGTGCGCAAAAACTTGCGTTGACCTCGGCCCACAGACACGTGAACGACACTCTGGGACGAGTCATTTCATGCCTATTTTTAACGAAGGCGAAGGCGACGACGACGTATTATTATTTGGTAGTAGTATAGTGTCCACTCAATTCCATTAACTTGAATACAGCTTTCATTAGTTAACGAGAACGAAAACGTTCACGTCCAATTGGCGAAGCTCTCAATCCAACTGCATTAGGTTTAAACACGAAGCCGCCTGTTCTCGGTGTCTTCAATCATATGCTATTCTGTAATTGGACGCCAAGTCGATGATGTCTAGTCCCGTCGTACGGTGGCGCGTCCGATTTCATTAAATTCCTGATTCGTATTTTTCGACGATTTTTCGTTTAGGTCTTTCGAAATTTTACTCGGTTATATAACCGATGGCGATTAAAATATAATATTTTTTAAATCTAGTGTTTGGACTCGCTCGCGCATCACCGATGATTCGAAATTGGTGCAAAATAGCTGGTATCAAAACGTATCCTAGAGCAGACGACTGTCTGACATCGGTATTTGTCGGCATGAGGTTGGGAGAGTTTCCAAGAAAAACGCTAATATCTGCGGCCTAATCTCTCGATATATATATATATATATGCACATGATAATTACTCGATTTTTTGTTTAAAATTGAAAATTTGATCACAGCTTGTAACGCTCCTCAGACATATACATTGGGTGGATAATAATCCGATCGACATTATTTATCATTACAACTATATTCATTAAATGTTTCACTTTATTATTATACAGCTATGGACTCAAAATAAACGCATTTACTTAATAGTAGAATTTTATTAGATCAAATGTTGTTAAATGGGCGCAAGCATTGTGCAAACAGTTCACCCCGTTTGGTAATACCACAACGAAAAATAAAATAGAAAAAAAATAGTATTACATCTCATAGTGTATTTCATCCATAATGAAACATATACTGAAAAATCTATTTTAGTGGCATTTATTTATTCAAAAAATAAAAAATAAAAATTTTGTGCTATTAAATTTTTAAATGTTTTAAATAGTTATAATTTTAAGTGCACAATATTTTACCAAGTGCATGTTTAGTTTTTTTTATTTCCTTCAGAAGATTATTTGATTTCCTACTAATATAAGAGTATAGTTATATAAGCAAAAAATATATAAATATTTTTTGATCAAACAATAAATATTATATCATCAGCTAGTTAAGCATTCATTTTATCGTTCATGAGGTATAATAATATTTATAATATACATAATAATATGTTATTTAGTCGCGATAATCGGAAATCGCATATAGTGCACAGGAGTAAAATGTATAATATATACACGTAGTACGATTTTGGCTCGAAGCGAATTTGTTTTCATGCGTACTCGTAAAGATACGGTTTTATAGCGACAAGAGAAAAAAAAATTTAAAAAACGTAACGTTACGACATTAGTTTACTTTATTTATTTTTTTTTTTTTTTTACAAAATTATTACTTCAAATATGTATGCGCGCGCGATGGCCATTAAGTAGAGGAATTGTTCTTCTGGGGGTCATTCCAGACGGAAAAAAAACTACTTTGTCGTATATACATATTGTATAAATAGCGTACCAACGTTACACTTTTTAACTTCGTTTGCATAAAACAATTGTGCAGTCGAAACGCAAAATAAAAAAAAAAAAAAAAAAAAAAAAAAAAAAAAAAAAAAAAAAAAAAAAAAAAAAAAAAAAAAAAAAAAAAAAAAAAAAAAAAAAAAAAAAAAAAACTGAACTTAAACTGAAAATGCTCGACGGTGATAAATCTCAAGTAAAACGAATACATAATAAATTACTTTCGGGAAATACGTTATTAAATACACGGCAAAACAACAGCGCGCCCTAATGATCGTTGCGCCGCGCGCGCGCGCTCGCATGGCAGAGATGCATACGCACGCTCGGTCGTTTTATCGCAGTCTAGACGCGATCGAGACTGCAGTTACGAGCACGCTCGCGTCCATTCATAAATAAAATGTATTAGTAGTACGATTAACGTTTTTGGTTCGGAGTGGTGGCGGTCGGGAGAGAGAGAGAGAGAGAGAGAGAGAGAGAGAGAGAGAGAGAAACGTAAATATCGTATCGAGAACGCGACGGATGGCGTTATAATCTTGATATCGACTTATTTGAATACGCAACACGACCGTTATTGCATTGTTATGATATAACACGATGTACTGTATAACAACAGCTGTAGAAACCGTCAATAATGACGCGGCCGCCGCCCGGTTGTAGTGGCACACACACCGGGTTAAACGGCCTAAAACGAAATGTCCCGGCAAAACTCCAGCGTTTTAATTATTCTCGTCGTTGTCGCGGTTGTAATGGCGTTCGAATGATAAACGCACGGACGGAATTTGACGTTTATTCTTGGTGAATTCCAAAGAATTGGATACATATCTATGAAATGACCGCGCGGTTTACGGGCCGTTTATGACGCGAAGGAAACGCAAAACAGGGCGAATATTAAATATCGGTGTCAAATTATAACGATTGACGTATATGTGAGATCGAAAAAACACTTTTGAACAGTATAAACGACAAAACGACGCGATTTTTTTTTTTTTAATAATAACCATTGTGTTACAAAGGAAAATTAACAAATCTTTATTTTAATATATAATAATATAATATTACAGAATGTAAGGAAAATAAACTTTACTTTTAATAACAAACAAGTAAATAATAATTTACACATTTGGAGTTCACATAAGTAAAATATAATGTAAGTACTATTACGGTTTTGAAACGACTTGTTTTAGATTATATGAGTGGTGCAAAGAATGTATTGATTTTACAATGCTGTGTGTTTATTTATTTTTTATTTTTTGTCTGGTGACACTTTTTCTAGAATAAATGATCATCAGCTTCGAGGGACATTTCTGACAGTAAATTGGATCTAGTTGGTACTTTTTGGAGTGAAAATTGAAAATGTACTCAATGCTTATTTTAAATAATCGGGAAAAAAAAATTTAAAAGTTATTAAAATAAAAATATTGTTATTGAGATTGTTTTTGGTTACTTTGGTAATCTTAGTTACCTTAGTTACAAAAAAGATTGATCGTCTTCACTCAGAATCATTTTTCATCGTATACAATAATGTCTTACCTTTGAATTAAAATTTAACACATTCATTACAGTGCCTATTCACAATGCGAGGTACACTCTACACCAGCAATTCTCAAACTATGGTACGCCAAAGACCATATGGTGGTATACGATAGGCCCCATGGTGGTAAAACAGAGAGTAAATAAATATTTTAAATTGTTTTTGAAACAGTTAATAAATAAATATAAATAACTTGAATATAATATTACTATAATACACATGAGTGGTACGCGAAAAAAAAGTTTGAGAACCGCTGCTCTACACCTATACCGTACAGCAGAGTAGTTACCTAATTGACGGATTTTTTTTTAAACTTCGGTTGTTATGACTACTTAGGTAAATATGACCTCGGTAGTGATTTCAAACGGTTTCTACGGCACATATTGAATGGGATTAACCACGATTGGATTCGTAAATAGCAATTATACGCACGCTACGATTAATTTAACCGTTTAATTTTTAGCGTCATCGATTGCTAGTTAAGTAGAAAATAAATGGGATAAAGATAAACGTGTTGTTAAAAACAAGCTTATACAATATAATATTATAATCACGGTTGTACAGCCCGTTTTTTCACGCCCTGCCCGTGTACATCACTGCGGTGCAATTTATTATATTTTAATATTATTATATCGTATATTATCAATACAATTTGGTGGGTTTGAAGAGGATATGCCGGCGGCGGATGGATTTAAGTCTTCGGAGATTTCAAATCTAACAGCGCTGGTGACCGGACAACGGTGTGGTGGAAAAAATCGATAAAAAAAAAACACTGTCCCGACCGGACCCTCTGTCGGCGTGTACATTATTACTGTACGTCACAATTAACTATATACTATGACGACTAAGTTGTGGGACTGAAAGGATTTTTGTGCGTTTTTCATTTTTATCAAATCGTTTAAATGAAAAAACACGATTCCGTACTTCCACAGATGCGTATCGCAGCGAAGTCGGCTGTAAACTCTCCGTTGTGAACTACAATTATTGACCACAGACCAACGACAATATTTTGCAACCGATTTGGCAAGCCGATTAACGCCCCGAAGATCTGGGCTTTGCACCCTAAACACTTAATCGGGTGTTAAGACGCCGAAATAAAAAAAATGTAAACAAACGTTTGGGTGTTAATAACTATTGTTATTCGGTTCAATATGCGGATGGTTATAAACTATTGTAGGTAGTTCGGTTAAAAACTAACTAACACTTTTGATTAAAAGATCATTTATTTATTGGATATTATTTTTATTCAAACTGTTCGGTAAACGTTTATCGTAAATCGAAGACAACAATATTATTATTTAATTAAACTCCAGTAAACTTAGACGATACAGACTAATTTTTTTCTTAATGGTCAGTAGCCATAGTTTAGATAACATTATAGCGCAACACAAATTATATCAAATAATTTATTACATTTATTTTCGTTTAATGTTACCGATAGGACGTGGCGATTGTATAACGATCGTTTAGCAGTAGTATTATTTTTTATAATACCTATGTCCGTTTTAAGACTTTATCTACATAATAATATTACTATCGTGTTATGCATTTTGCGTTTTTTCAATTCGCTCGACCTTAAACAAACCGCCGATCGTTTTATCATCATCTTACCTATTCCACAATAATAGTCGGAAAACGCGAGCGGAAAAGGAAAAGAAATTCGGTTCACCACCAATCGCAATAACGCTGTGATAGAACTTTTATCATTATTCCTGTGCGAGTTGTAGTCTTTCAGAAACGAATTGAACCGCGGTTAAAACCGGAGCAGTTATCGAACCGTAACCAAACCGAGCAGACCTCTTTGGTTCGGGTCAACCCGCGGTTTGCAAGAGTTCTCGAGGCAAGTGGTTGTATATGGACTTCAGGATAGTATCTATAACTAAGAGGTGACCGGAGAGTGGTGGAGGGCGATGCTGACTATGCGTGTGCGGATAAAAAAATAGCTTGGGTGGACACGATACAGTGATATGAGACGGATATTGTGAGACCTTCGGCTTGAAAACGACGCGACGCTTGGTTATTGCACTAAGAGAGAAAATCGGAACGGGAAAATACGATAAGTACCTAGAACAATCGATACCCATGTATGGCGATAGTGTGGAATCGTAAAACGTGAAACGATCGTGACGATAAAATGACCTGTGTTGGTGTTATTTTTGGTCTTAACTTGTTTGCATAAACTAACAGACACTCTACAAAAAAAACCTATATTCGTCGATATGAGTTAATTTATTAAGGCAATTGGAAGTGGTTATTGTCGATGTCTTTGAAGTAAACATACGCTCAACACGAACATATTTAGACATGTTCTGGTGAAGTGATAAAAACTTTAAAAACAGATTCGAAATTGGTGTAAACTCTACTGTTGAGATCGAATTCCCCACGTTTTTGATTTTTTGAAATTAATTTCTTCGAAATTCGAAATACAAAAAATGTTTTATTTTTAATTTTTAACATGTATTAAAACTCAAACTGTTTTAGGATTTAGGGGGATAAAATAATAAAAGTAGAAAATTAATTTCGCAAGTAGAATTAATGACATGGGTATTCGAATACTTTTTCAGATTTTTTATACATCTCTAAAAAATATGTCGTGCGTGTGTTAAACAACGCAGAAAATCACCAATTGTAATCGCCTTAAATTTTATTCTGTTCTGTTTTATAAACATCGAACGCCACAGGAATGTATAATATGCTATTATTATTATAATAGTTTTTCATATCAAAATATTTAAATGATTAATATTTTTACACCAAGTCCGCACGGTATTACATTCAATTGTATTGTAACGTGCAAGTTGTTACCTTGTCGTCTTGACATGGAAATTATGAATTATCAAAAATAGAACGGATTTATTTTGTTTATTATTTTTACTTACCTGGCTTGTTTAATTTATCGTTTTTTTTTTTTTTTATGGTTTGTGAGGATGCAAGTGTATATTACGGTAATAATAATAATTTTACACGAGTTTAGTTGAATTATTGTTCTAGTTTTGGGTATCAAAGCTGGTCACGCCATTGCTCGTTAAAAAAATAAACCTCTCGCCCAAAGTTGCTTAACTCAGCAGTATTATTATTATTATTTTTTTTAAACGTTTACAAATTAGTAAAAAAACGGCTACATACAAACTGAGTCCTAATAAAACAAATTTTGTCTCGACGGGTTATTTTAAAGGTACATACTAATTGAGTTCTATGAAATTTAAAATCTATTAAAATAATTGAGTCTATCTTTAAATACTTACTGAGTCCTTTCAACTTAAAAAAAAATCTATTCCTTTCCATTTTTACAAACGTAAAATTATTTGTAACAAAAAATTGAGCAGGTACCTATGGTTAAAAATATTTTTTGTATGTTCATTTTATAAAATTTGATCGTGTGTATTATATGTTATGTACAGTAATTAAATTACTTAATACATAACATAATAATTGCTAATGGGTATAATGTATGCATATATCGCATCCACTTAGTGTAATCGTATTTTTCATAAAATGGATATCCATTTCATGAACTACGATCATATCAGGTAAGTCAAATTTTAGTACATGAAACGGACATATATTTTATCCATTTCATCAAATGGAAATTCTTATTTTACATTTTGTGTAATATTTTAAATTAATTACATCAAAAGGTAACTTTTTGTTAAATTTAAATAATAACATTGATAGGATTATACGAATCTAGTATTTTTAAACTGTAGGCATTCAAATACTAAATAGGTACTGTAGAACTCATCGTACTACTATGATATTAATATGTTATCGACACCTGTTATCGAAAAATAATCGCATCATTTGTATGAGTGTGGTACGACCACGGCATTCTGGAAAAGTTCTATATAATATCATTTTTATTTTTATATGATGCCAGTAAGTCCTCTGACTTGATGCGAGCCATATAGTATTGGAATTTGATTAATTTTTTGAATTTTTAAAAAATTAAATGCTTATTACGTAGACAAACCTGGGAAAAAACCACCTACCAAAAATGAGGTTTAATTAATGATTAAAGAAATTTTAACAGACAAAGTGAAAATGTAAGTAACGTTAAAATATACAAAAATAATTAAGAAAAGCATCTGTTTTATAAAGTTGTGTATTTATAGTTGCTGAACTAAAATAATCACAAAATAATAAATATTTAAATAATATTATTTATATTAAATATTTGTTTATAATTTGAAATTTACATTTTTTTTATAGTGGTAAATTATCCCCCAAAGTCAGGGATGTATTAAAAGAAGTAATCAAGACATTGAGAATATGATTTGTGCTCAGATGAAGGATAACCAATCTAAAAAATGTTCAGCTAAATTACAATTTGTACATTTTCAAAAAAAAATAGTCTTTTCATCGTATAATAGGACGATCACCGTATAAAGCTTTACTTGGGTGTGACCCGAAAATTGAATTATCATCATCAAATCTTCCATCGGAAATAATAAAAAAAACTAACGAATGAAGAACATCTCGAAGACATTTTAAATAATATTCAACATGAACATGAAAAAGAAAAAATTACATTATATTGTAGCATTTGTTATGCACAAATGTTAACTGAGGTTGAATTTGCCGAAACTATTATTTGTAATTTATGTAAAACCAGTGAAAAAAAAAACAAACAATGTTAACTTGGACAAAAGGATTGTTATCAAGGACAAAAAAAAAGTAGCTGAAATCATGTTAAAGGTGTCTTTTTAAATCATTGTGCCTATTTAATTAATTTTTTTGTTTAAAACCATTATTTTTAGGTCAGTCAAACTAGAATTCCTGATTTGCAAATTGATGATTACGTTTTAATAACAATGCTTAAAGTAGTTCGAGGACCGTCAGATCCTGCCAATGTAATTGCAGTTATTGTTAATCAGAACGAATATAAACATCGTCAACTCGAAATTAAATATGGTTTATTAAAAATTATTGAAGTTAATAATGATAAATAACACATAATGTGGAGCAGTTTTTTATATTTTTGGGGGACAAGGATTTGAAGTTGTATTTGTAAACGCTAATGTGAAACAAAACGATGTGCTTGTTTTAAAGCTTCTGTTAAGTGTAACAGTCGTTACCATAACACTAATATTTGTAAAAATAAGTAATAAGAAGTATTTATATAAATAATAAATAATTCTAATAACCACGAATAAATTTAATAGATTAAAAATTAAACTTAATTTAAACTGGTTGTATTTTTCCATAACAAATCAGAGTTCAATAAAAAAAAATATTAGATTCATGTAATCGTATGAATGTTATTATTTCGATTTCACGAAAAGTTACCTATTGATGTAATTAATTTAAAATATTACACAAAGTGTAAAATAAGAGTTTCCATTTAATGAAATGGATAAATTATATGTCCGTTTCATGTACTAAAATTTGACTTACGCAATATGATCGTAGTTCATGAAATGGATATCTATTTCATGAAAAATACGGTTACATTAAGTGGATGCGACACATATAATTCAATTGTTATTTGTTTATGGATAAATAAGTAAATATTAATTTTTGCCTAACCTAATGGTTAAATTTAATTTTTGATACTGGTAAAAATTTACGGGGTGACTTTTGTAATATATAATACTTGAACCGTACGGTTGATTTTATATTTTATTCAAATTAATCCTATGACTCATTTGGTATATTTTTTGTTTATTCTCGGGACTCAATTAGTACCTATATTATTTTTTTCTGTTCTGAACTAATGCACCTGGAAAAAAAACTCTTTGGTTTAACGCCATACCTAATAACGATTTTATTCAGTTTAAGTATACGTATAATTTTTACAAAAAACAAAATGGTCGGTTTCCGGTTCTTCGAAATGAAAGTTGTTAATTCGTGTTGATACAGAAGCTAAAAATAACGGAATTAATGTCTTGAGTATACCAGAGTAACTCTAAAAATATAGGTTTCTAAAATATTGGTTTATACCGAGTAATGTAGTGGTCTTAATCAAATTAAGTAAAATAAACCCTTAGTTTTAATAATAATTATTATTTATTTATTTATTTTTTTTAATTAATAAATATGTTCATGACAGTTATCGTACTATCCAAATTTAACGAATACAAAATATTAAATTTCCATTTAATACAAAAACTATTATGGTTTATATATTATAATTCAAGTTATTATTTAAATAATTCATTTTTAATGATATAAAAATTGTATATTCTGAAAATTATATTATAATTTTGATTTAAATGTCTTATAAATAATATATTATAGTAATATTTGATATTATGTTATTTATTATTATTAATAAACCTTTTATAATGAAAAATTGACATTTATAAGACATTGCATTTTGAAAATGCTCATTGGTTAACAGTAAATACTCATTATCTATTTTTTGGAATAATGTGCGTGTGAAAACGCTTATCAAATTGTTATTGTCGCCTCGTCCGGCTCAGGGAAAAAAAGTGTTGACAAAAATATGTATTTCCAAAAACGCTCTCGTAACGTCTAGTACAGTTTTTTTTTCAAAAAAAAAAAAAAAAAATGTACGTCCGATCGGTAATAAATTGTACTCTGGTGTGAGTATATACATATTATTCTAGGAACCGGCGAGCGGCGGCGGCGGTGGTAGGACAGACAAGTGGTATATAACTCGCGCGATTTACATAAAACTTTCATTACTTAAAATAACGCTCTTACACTTCACTTTGTCAACATTGTCTATTTACATTTAAGTCGTCGTCGTTTTCGCAGTCGGTCGAATGTTTTATTCAGCGGTGCTTAAACGAGTGGCGTGTTAAAAATATACGTCTCGCGTAATTTGAACTCCGATTCGGTGTAATTTTATTCCCGACAGATCGGGGAAAAAAACCGCAATATAAAATCCACTGTGCCCGACGACCGGTTTAGATCGTCGCCAGCAATACTTGTTTGTCGTATAAATGTCGTTTCATAATGTTTATACCTCTAAGTAGGTACGTATTATTATTATTATTATTGTGTATAATAAAAGGACCCGTCTCGAATTGAACGAGCATACGAATCACTAACGGTTGTTGTTTTCCCTTGTATCTTTTGCAGACGACGACGAATTTGCAATTTGCTACCTAGATCGTACGACTTTGCAATGTAATATTGTAATATTGTAATTTTCAAATAATAATATGTATACATAAAACATTTATGTATTTAAAGCAGCATTCGAATAAACAGTTCCCGAGCTATTGAACTTTGTGTACCTACAGTCATCCCGAGGATAACGCCATAGTCCTTAATAATGGTTTTACATACATAATAATAATAATAATATATAATAATATAATACTGTCGGTCGTACTTGATAAACTCGTGTTTAAGCACTTAAACGAGTGAAGGCTGACTAGATGTTCTTGAGAAAGTTGACAGATGGACATAAAATGATGCTCTTTATCTCCTTTTTTGAATTAACTTTTAAGTTCCTGCTCGTTCCTCTAGGTCATTATTTCCTTTTCATAATATTCATCATGATAGGAATAATCTTATTAACCAATGATGCGTTTTAGAAATAAGCACCATACGTCAATCAGTTGGTAATAATTAGTATTCAACAAGTTATACTATTGTTAGTAGTTGATGGTTTATAAATATTTTATTATTGTGTTTATTGAATTTGAATTTTCTGTGAACGAATACGTATTTTGTGATCAATTGTACTACTGGGCATCATGTTTGTTGAATAATAATTAATAAATATAGTATTTTACAAAATATAAAACACAAGTACGTTGATATGATTTTAAGCTCATAGTGTAATCGCACCATTTTTTCTTAAGGTATTAGTCATAGTCAATTATCACATTATTTTCAGTAGGATAATAATAATAATAAAAAAAACAATTTAAAAAACTCAGAATTTTTGTTGGAATTTACATAGGTGCATATAGAAATGTTCTGCAAAATAATCAGCTGCTTGACGACTTTAGCAAACAAAAATGGTATAGGCTTAATACACAATGATTTATGGATACAACGGTGATGATTCTGTTGTAGGTGTATTATATACACTCAATTTGTTTGGACAAAATATAATATATTAATTAAATGTTTTGATCATAGGCGTTCCATACCGAGTTGAAAGCGATTCGCACGTTTGAATCATATTATGAACATAATATTATATTATTAATAGGCTTTGGGGCGGATAAATCTATGAAAATAAACGCCAGTACGCAATAATATGTGTGCGAGGCGCCGTGCGGGTAATCCACAAGATGTATTTATGAATATTTATTACGAATTATACATCGAGTTATAATATAATACTAATATTATAATAAAATAATTTGCAATTTAAATGTCGCCGTCGTCGTCGGTGAGACGATATTAAACCTCGCGTGGCTTACGGTGTGTCATAATCATAATAATAATATTTTGAAATAAGATAATATTATAAGGCTGTATTATATTATTATGGTCGCGACATTGTAGCATATTATATACGATACGATGTAACCGTTTGAAACGTGTTACGATAAATTTCAGCATTTCCGAGTTCGATTCGTCGTAAACAAAATATAGGTTCGACTGTTATTAGCGATTATCAGGGCCATCCTTAGAATGTGCGAAGTCCAAAGCGAAAATACTTATAACTATTTATAGCTATTATATCTATCCATAACCATGTAAGGACATCAATAATTTTCATCCCACGATACATTTGGTAGGTACCTCACTAATCATAATTAAAAATAACGGCTTTTTTAAATCTTACAATCTAGGTAAAGAAAATAAAATAATTTTACAGTAGATTTAAATAATATGTTTTTTTTAGATTCTGAGTGGAGCGAGTTGATTTTACAATGATGTTTTTTTTCTTTTTTTTTGTCTGTCATCACGTTTAAGGGCAATAAAAGAGCTCCGATTTTATTCATCAGCATCTTTTCCGGTAGAAAAGTGAATCTAGTTGGTACTTTGGGGGGCCAAAAGTAAACAATTCCTAAATGTTTTCAAATGCGTCGGGAAAAACAATAAAAAAATTAAGGAAAAACCGGGAATTTTTACGTAAAGCCAATTTTCAGCAAAACGGATTTCGTTTTTTAGTGTAACTCCAAAAATAATTATAGTAGATAATATATGAAATGTTCACAAAACGTTTATATAAGCAATTTTTATACACAATAAAATTTTCAATATATTTTGCATTTTTTTGAACTATTTTTAAGCATAATCAATTTTCGAGTTTTTTTAAGTTTTTTTTTACAATTGTCAATAACATTTTTTTCAATCTGTCAAAAAACTTAAAAATTTAATACAAGAGTCTTCATAATTTGTAAGTGAAAATTAAAAAAAAAATTGAGCCTAAGTCTCAAATAGTTTTTTATAAGCGTTTGAAATTAAAATTTTGATAAAACTCATATAAATCATGAAAATTTACAGTTTTTTTTTAATTAGGAAATTCATAAAAAATTCTTTTATTTAAATCTAAGATTTGAAAACTTAACACAAGATTTCTATAAGTTTTTCTATCCTTCTAAAAAATAAAAGGTTTATTGGAAAATCTAATTTTTTATGGGCATTTGAAATTTGAAATTGAATATTCACCTGTTTTCTCTGGGAAAACTTTTTTTATCTGGATGTAGTTCAGAAAGGAATAACCGTATACATTTGAAAATTGCATTAAATTTTTAGATTATTCTTTTGTATAGATCAAAAATTTTTTTAATTTTTTCTACATTTTTTGAGCTAATTGTAGACCTAAAAATTGGTTATTTTCCAGTTTATTTAATTGGTTTTTTCAAATTTTTATTTCTTTAAATATCGATAAAGAAAAATGTTGTGTCAAATTTCTTGAAAATTTAATACAAGATTTCTCATAAATTAGTAAAATAGCACAAAAAAATAATAAAAATACATAAGCATAATTTTTTTTTTTTTATAATCATTTAAGCTTAAAATTTTGACCGAAATTCATCATTGAACATTTTAAAATTATTTTGTATTTAAAAATTTAAAAAAAATGTTCAGTTTTTATAGCTAATTGAAAATTTAAAACAAAGTTTTTCGTAAATAATTTATAGTGTAACCAAAAAATTAAAAAAATAATAATTTTTTATACACATTTTAAGTTCAAATTTGAATGAAATTGATATTTTAAGGAAGAATAACGATGTGAGTTATTTCGTTGTAATTTAAATTTTTTTTACGGGTGCTCCAAACATTTAAAGCATATTATTATATTTTATACACTCATTTAAATTTTCAAATACATTGTTTTCTGCATTTTGTTTGAAATTATGTTTGAAATGCATTGTTTTCTGAAACACAATTAATTCAACCTACTGTAATATTAATAGTAAAATGAATTATTTTAATAGCAATGATATTTTAAAATACACTTAGTTATGTAGGCTGATAGACCGTCTTCGCTTAGAATCGTTATTCGTATACAATGATTTATATCATTGAATACAAATTTAACTCATCCATGAAAGTGACCCACTCGAAACCTATTGTACAGCAGAACGGTACCCATTTGCCGCCCTTTTTTTTTTATTTACTCATCTATAGTTCATTAATCGTCACCTATTGATATTTATAGAAATATTTTTTAATTTAATAAAATAAAAAGACAAATGAAAATACTAAAAAATCATTTTGTTTGTAGACAATTAATTTTTCTGGCTTTTATTTCTGAAGTCTTTTCAATAATATCGTTGTAGTGTACATTTTCATTAAAATGTCGATCGGATGTCTCTACCCGCATCATCACAGCTGATGTGTTGCGATGATGATAATTTAATGCGTTGGATATTTCAATATTTTTACGTTTAAAATTCTTCGTTATTTTGATATTTACTAAATATATAGACTGAACAATCTAAGTGTTACTAAAAATAAATTCATTTTTAAAATCAATTTTACTACTTTTTTCAAACGCAAGGCCTTAAATTTAAGCCAATAGCGTGAGACCTAGGGCCCTGCTCACACCCACCCCTAAGGACGAATCTGACAATTATAGCAGTACTTATAATTATTGTATCCGATATCTTTTGAACAAGATATTTTACGGTAAATTGTTCAGATCATAGTCAAATAGTCAATCCAATTTTTTATAGTTCCTCATTGGATACGGAAAACCAAATAACGTGCAGTTTCACTTCCATGTTTTTCAATATTTATGTTGAATTAAGCAGGTTGCTGTATGCATTATGCTAAAATGATGTTACCTTTAGGATCGACCCCACCAACCAGCTCAAATCTCGAATTAATGTGCAACGAAACGAGTGAAAAAAAATTAAGTTCTTACACATTTTTAAAAACGCTTCTCTCCTACGATATTGCACATTCTTAAGTATACAGATAAAAGTCCAAATATTTTTTATTTATTCTTCACTAACTTTTTGAAACCGAAATGAATTTAATTTGCAATTTATAGTAAATATTTATGTTAACGGTTTTGTGAAATAATAATAAGATGGGTCTAAATAGAAAGAGAAAAACAACAAAAAAAAAGGTGCACAAGTCTAAGTAAAAACCATAAAAAAAAATTATAAAGTTTTTATTTTCACTCCTTGCCATTATTTTTTATTGTGCCATAGTAGTCATGTCATATTATTTTTAGGAAAAAAAGTTTTCTGAAAATTCAAAATCAGAACGAATCTCTACCGAAAACTTTGCGAAAACCGCGACAAACGACTATTATTCAGTCGCTGACCGCAAAATGTCTTGTCATAGGCCAATCTACTCGGCCGATCAAAGCGAATATCCATTATGCAATTATAATAGTTAATAACTAATAAAACGTTTTTTTGACGCCAAAGATAATTTTTTTTCGGTGAATGATTTTGTTTTTACATACTATCATATTAATTATAATAAGTACCAACCTTACACTCGTGACGCTAACTTAAAATCCATGCTTTGCATCAGAACCATTTATTTAGGTTTCTAGATGTACTGGGGTCTTTAAACACTGGAATAAAAAAAAAAAAAAAAAACAATAATCAAACAAACTTTTGGGTTTTTTTAATAACCTTAATTATTTATGTCAATATGAGTTTAGGTTAAAACATTAGAACTATTAAAAGAGTGATCAAATACATGACTTAAATGTGTATATTTTATATACTACAAAAAACATTTATTAGCTTTCATCAAAATAATCTAGTTATATCCCCCCCCCTTCAAAATCAACCATATTTGCGCATATATTAATACATATTTTGATAATTAATACATTTTTAATACAAATGCGTTATAATTACTCTTAATAATATTATTCAGATGTTTAAATCAAAGATTTCTTCAGTTTGTGCGGGTTTTGGGCGTTAAATTATTTAAGGTTTTTATGAGTGACATGGGTTTGGATTGATTCGGGTACAAAGCCCAGCTAAACGTTTTTATAAATTGTAGCTAGATAACTATAAAAACAAATGTTTTTACGTCGGAACGATTGGCCACGAGCCTTCGACTTATTAATTATATAATATTCACGGACGGTGTAGCTAGTGTCAGAAGGTACGTCATTCCACGAAGTGGAGTGTATATTCATAAGGACTTGTCGACTTACCTACCTTCGACGGTCGTCGTCGGTTGAAGATTTTACGTAAACGTTTTTTATCGACTCGTTAGGCATGTCATAATCGATGACGGCGCACGAGCCGGCAGGGTTGCTGTGCGTTTTATTTATTTATTTATTTATTTTTTTTTTTTGCTATTGTTTCGCATTTATCGATCGTGACTGGCTATCCGCCGTCGTCGTAATGACAGTATAATAATATACTATGTACCTCGTAGTCGGTCCGAGTATGAGACCGGGCTAAGTTACGATCGCATCGCGCGAAAAACGGCTACCCGCGCGGGGTGACCGCGAAGGGTAGTTCGGTACGCCACGGGGCTCTGTTTCACCCCTAGCCGCGACGTCGTCTATCAATCGCGCTAGACAAGTCCTGGCGGAAGCGGAGGAAGACGGCGGCGAAAGAGGGGGAAAAAAACGTTTCTGATTTATAGCCTGCCCATCAATATTCTGTTCTTTTCAATACTCCACCACCACTACCCCCTTGCGCCCTAACACCCACTCAACTCGCCGAACCATGACTCGCGATCGATAAAACACGAACGCGGGACGTGCAGATAGTGCGAGTCGTACGTGTGTGTGAGTGCGTATGGGGTAGGCGCTCGTTGAGATTCGAAACGTCATATCGCCCCCAAGACAAATACGTCTTAAATTACATTCCGAGTACAGATTCATCATTCCCGTGGCCAACCACGTGCGCCAACGAAATTCGGCGGCGAAAAAGAGCGGTCCCGGAGATTGCTGCCGTGGGGCCGCGAGGGGACCATGAGACGAGGTGGAGAGTGGCGAAAAAAAATACGATACGATAAATCCTCGTCGACGACCGAGTTTTGAACGTATATATACGTCGTAATATATTATACACCGCTATGAGTTATTGTCGCACGACGACGAATTTTCATGTCGGCCGATCCTTCTCCACCGCTTACGCGCCCAATAAAATAATGCACGCACGAAAAATCGGTAAAACAATTCCCGTGGCTAATATACATGATACGCCGCTTAGACAATATCCCTATCGCTTATACGATCAATGTGTATTAAAATCAAAATAATATAATTCCTGCCTACTGTGCTGAGTTCCGACGTAACGATGAGTGGACTAGGGTCATCGAATCTGTTAAAACCGTCCAAGCCTAGCATATGCTGCTGTTTAAGAACTTACAGAGACGATACGATCGCGTCGTTTTATAATATTTTTTAAGTCATTTTTATATTATTTACATGCGCATAGACAGTGGTCAAAGTGGGTGGAAGGGATGGGTACGGAGACAAGACACCATTTTACTGTTTATAATTTACATTTTCCATCCATCCACTTATTTTGAGTCATTTTGACTCACATAGACCTCGTACACCGAGAAAATACCCATCGATTCAAAATCTTTAAAACTCTGGTACAAAGGGGCGTCTGGGTTTGTATGTGCATTTCTTTTTCTTTTCTTTCTTTTCTTCATTTTCTTTTTGCGTACTGTAAATTCATAGCTTCCCGGAAAGTGCAGAGGGTAACCAACAAGCACTTTTATTAAATTTTTACTATCTTGTCGTACCCCCAGAACTTAATTTTTAAGCGAGATGACAATCCGGTTAAGAGCAGACAGAGATGTCATTATCATAGTGGAGGGGGCAAAAAATAAGTCCAAAGAGGAAGCTATTCGTGCGGTGCTAGCAATACCCTCCGAGAAAATAGCGATTATTGAAATCGTTCTTTGATAATATTTAGCTATAATATTATATACATTGTATAAACTTCTATAGAAATAATATTGTTAATCAAATATTTTAGGGCTATAAAACACATTTTTTTTTTTTTTTTTTTTTGAGAGAGAACTGAGAGAGGACTTCTCCCTTATATTCGCCCTTGAATAGGACGGCGTAAATATGTTATGCATAGCCCTCTAAAAACGATTGAAAAATATTTATAATAATTTAGATTTACGAATCTTATTCATAAAAAATGGTTATCGTAGTAGCAAGTAGAATCATAATAAAAATAATACGACTAAATACTAAAATAAATTTCTTATTTTCCACAAACAGCGTATGGAACTTAAAGAACGACTACTTGCTATAGCATACTTTAAAAATAAATTAAAATAATTAGAAAATTCCACTTATCTTATCGTAGGTTGAAATATAGGGTCACTTTTCGGAGTGTTTGAACTTCAAAATGTACAAATTAATTATATTTGTTCTTAAACTTTAATGGCTTAAATTAGGTAATTAAATTCAACATTTGATGAATTTTTTAGTACAAAACAATTTCTGATTTTTCGTGATTTTCAATATCCTCAGCTTACTTTTAATTCACAAAAAAAAAAAAGAATTTTTTTGTTTAAAATTAATTTTGAATACGTTTTCTTCGATTAAAGCAAAATGCAATACGAGTATCTTAGATCGTTGAAACGCTAGCCGCGTTTGTTTACGTGTATACGAGCAACTGTAATCATTTCGAAAACAGTTTACGAAAACTGCAGCAGTACAATAATAGCAGCGACTTCGAAAAGCTCTCGTAATAGTGCAGCAGCCTTACATAATATATAATAATACACACGCCTCTAGCTAGCGGCGGTTCGGTAATTTTCGTTCGCGAAACGTATCCGTCAATGCCTGCTGTATTCAAATCGATTCCAATCTCAGTGTAACAGCTGCGTAAATAACGTCTGGAAAACAAATAACGATTCGCAATATTTATCTTGTCGACAGTCTCAAGACGACATCACCACCGGCGGAGGCGGCTCGGCGAATATAATAATAATAATAATTATGAAACGATTACCGTCGAATTTCGACGCAATAGGAGAGTGATCGTACCTCGCTCCTCCCTTCACCCCCTCCGCGGATTTATCGTCGCGATGTATAGTACTGTACAATACTGTGCTATTCGACGAAAACAATATTTTTTTCACGATTATTGTAAAATTTCCACCCCGAAACTCGCACTAGACTCGATCCGCGGACTCGTATTAATGAGCCGATTGCAGTTTTTCAGCAAATAGTCCCGATGTTCGGAATTACATATTATGTTATCAGTAATTAGAAATAAGAATTCTTTAATTTAAAAAGAAGGATGTCCGAACGGATTATTAATGCACGACACAAACCGTCATTAAAAACAGACTTATTACTATTAGTAGATGTATAGATGATGTAGAAATACAGTTTTGTTGAAATTTAAGGTTTCTCTTTCTATTGTCTTTATGTTTAATGGCGATAATGTGCTGTATTACTTGACCAAGTTGGTCAATAGATACTGAATTTTCACTGTAAAACTTGTCCATCAATTCTAAAAGTGTCATTTGGAAAGTCTTGTAAATAAAGACTAACTTTTGATCTATTCGTGCGAATGACTTTAGGCATATTTAAATTATTAAAAATATTATAATATGAAATAAACTAACGGATGCAAACTACACACTATCCCAAATTAGAATACACCGGGCGGCGACCGGTTATCGTCCGGCGGTGCGCATCTCTCACATAATAGCATAGGTAGAAATCGATGGAAGGGGAAAATAGTGCGCAGAACTAGTGTATTCTAGTTTGAGACAGAGTGTACCTAATATACGGACATGACACGAAAACAACGTGATCGAAAAGCGAATTGAATATTACTGAGCGAGTAGGTACTGAAATTTGTACCTACTACTGTGATAAGGTATCGAATCGTTGTCGATCGATGTTAAAAGATATTATACATACCTTATCGTATCGTATCTTAAAATCTTAAAATACTAAAATAAAAATAGAAATTCCACAATGGTACAGAATATAATATATGTTTGTTCGTAAAATATTTGAAATAAACACGAAAATTCTACATAAAATATGTTTTTATTTGTAAAATATTTATATTAGCATCATCGAAATAAAATGAAATATACACATACCTATGTTAAAACTACATAAAAATATTTATTTAAATTAAAATCCGTTCCATAATAATTACAATATTACGGCGCTAAATTTTCTGGTAAATATTATAATATAATATTATGATAATATTATCGTTACAAATATTATTAAAACACATATAATTATGTAATATGACATGTTATCTTTGTTTCGGGAACAATCGAAACGTGTTTAAAATGATTGACACACTTTGTCCGTTAAACATTTTTGTACATTTTTAAATTCAATGTTATTCGAAGTACAAAAAATCACATGTTTGGGAAGGTGTACAAAACGTTACCCTTTAAACTCCTTTTACCATATTTTAAACAAAATACAATTTCCATTGATACAGTATTATTTACTTTTATTTTGTACAACACATAGTTACAAAAAAAAAAAAATAGTTTTATCACCTACCCAAACATATAAAAACTGGTATTTTTTATTTTCCAGTATTAAAAATGTTTTAATTCTAAAAATCAATAAACGCAAAAGTTTTACATTTTAATTTTTAACAGCATAAAACAATATTTTTTTCTCATATGCAAGCACTCACACTGTCACACTGATACAAACATATATCAAGTAAGGTTATAGAAGATATAATTTGAAAAGAAATTAAATAGTATTTTTTTTTTTTTTATGTGAAAATGAATTTTTTTTTATTAAATTTTTAGTTTCTAAAATGTTTTCAAATACTAACAATTGTCTTTGTATTCTTCTTAACTCAACACGTACGTATGTATAGGTATCTTCAATTTTGTCCATTTTGTTATTTGTTATTAATTAATTATTCAAAACTGTATATAATATTATGTAAATGTTATTACTGCAATGTAACCATTGGGCTACCAGCTTGTTCTATTAATAAAATAAATAAATAAATAAACGGTTTTTTTTTATACAACTAAATGATATAAAATTTTATCATAAATGAATAAAACAGCAAGTACATTTAATTTTGGTTTGTTGTTTATTTAATGCGAATCATACACGTAACAAACGTTACTTAAATGAAGTTTAGAAAATCGATTCACTTGAACAAAATTAAAACCCAAACTATGCAACTCACCAATAGAAAACAATACTCTCAATTATTAGCTCATCAATCAAAACAAATCGAATTTGAAAAAAAATAGAATTAAAAAATTAAAAATGTTCATATTTTGGACATATTTTTGACATAAAATTTATCAAACATTTAATTCGTTCCGATAGTTTTTTTCTTAACTACTCGAGATCAAACTGATCCCGAATTTTAAATTCTAATTTCTTATCAGAGATCTGTTGCTCTCGATATACTACTCACGCTCCGTGTTTAAAATGTTTGCCGACGTTTCCTCCTCGATCTCCTTAACACTTTCTATTTTCTGATATAGTCGGATGTTCAAAGCTTCCAAAAATTTAATCGATTCGTGTTGATCTGCGAGTTGACATTTGAGCGTATTGTTTTCCATTAGTGAGTTGCATAGTTTCGTTGTAATACACGCCATCTTTGAGACCAATGACTTGTTATTAGCCATATGTTTAACGCTTTTCTCTTCCAATTTATTGTTCTCTTTGCATAAAGCTTCACGCGTTTCTCGAATTGCCTCCTCAAACTCGGCCGGTTGCTCCACTATTTCATCTCGCGATTCTTGTAATCGATGTTCAGTCTCCTCTAGCTTAGCGACATTATGTTTCGATTCGATTTCCAGTCCATTTATCTCTGCCTGCATCGCACGGACGTCTTTTTCGTACTTAATTTTCAGTTCGCATACTGACGATTGCAAATTCTCGTTACAATCTTGTTCGATGCTCAATTTCTTCTCCAATTCGGCGTTTTCCGTGATCTTGTCTATCAAAATGTTTTGTACGCAAATTATATCGTGATCTTTTACTTTCATGTCTGACTTAAACAGTCGTTGACCGTCGTGAAACTTCTTCGTGATACCCGACAGTCGCTTTTGCAGGGTTTCAATTTCGTTCAAGTGGATTGAGACGAAATTTTCTAGCTCCTCCGACTTCGCCTTCTGCTTTTCTAACTGATGCATTAAACAGTTGATTTCTTTTTGGTAACACGACGACCGCGTGTTGAACATACATTTAAATGCATCAAGCTCACGAATTAGTTCTTTTTTTTTATTTTCCAACTCGTGGAACAGTTGATTCTGTTTTATTTTCACCGAATCCAGCATTTCAAAACCCGTGTATATCCTATCAGACAATTTAGCGTTTTCACATTCACGGTTATCTAGTGTTTTTTCTAGTTCTTGTATATGCTTTGCCATCCGTTCTATTTTGCATATCAATCGCTCGTTTTCGCTGTCCATAATTGATTTCAATTCAATAATATTAACTGAATAAAAACATTAAAACATAATATGGTTAAATATTGTACATATTAGATTAATTTTTACTGTTTTACACATCCACGTAGTTGTTTGTTTACGAATATCGATACGTTTCCTAGTTATAACCTACTTACAATCGATCTATCATATTATTCGAGTGCTTATGACATTAGTGTTTAAAATATGACACTGGTAATACAAGTAATTCAGCTTGATATAGCAAGACGAGAAACGCTTAATTTTTTATCAATTTTCTTCATTCTAAATAGGTACATTCGAATTGATTTAACCCAGAGTTCAGATATCGTATAATAAACTACGCTGGATTAGATTGAATCATGTTTATTCTTCCGACAAAAGAGACGTCCAACACTCATAAAAAAATAAAAACAACAAAAACACAGACCACACACACACACACACACACACACACACACACATTATTTTAAAATTAACCACTGCAACAGTCTACAGTATTATTATACGCACGCGCATACCGTTATTATTATTATTATTATGCACTGTTATTATCATATTTTCCAACCATTCGATAAAATATTAATTTATGATCCTTGATATTGTGTTTATATAAATGCTCGATAACGCGTATCACTCGTCCACCGGATTATTTATTATCGGGGCAACAGCCGCGGCGCACCGTACACATTAACCTCCTCCTCCTCCTCCTCCACCTCCTCCTCTTCCACCATAACTTTACCACCATTCCCGCCGTCTGCGCATTGACCTATATTATATTTTTATCTGAGTATTTTCTGTTCTCGACGCGTTTACCGTAACATTAAATAGTGGTTCGTTACCTCAATAACTCGAATAACTCGGAGAACCGTATCGACATGGGCACGTATTGCCGGCGGCCCCGGCGCCGGTAAGAAATTTATCGAAAATTATTTTTTTGCCGTCTTCGGTTTTCGCCCTTAATACGACGATGATAAACATAAATAATAATAATTATTATTATACGATACTATGGTGTGATATCGACAGACGTTTCAAGTCGTCTGTACAGTCCGCAGACGATTACATTATATTATTTATTTATTATGAAATTAAACGGGCGAGCCCAATTACAATGAAAAATGTGGAACATAAAAAATATAGTAATATACATAATAGTTGTTCCGAAGGTACAGTGTGTTAAGTGATTGAATTATTAAGATATAAATTAAAATAAATCACAGAATTACAAATAAAAATATCGATATTAAAATTATTTACATGTTCCACGGATCTAATTAAATTGGTGTTCATACCATATAAAATTTGCTGGAATGGCACAAAAAAAGAATCAGCCTCTCTAGTCTTATGACTAGGAACTAGAAAAGATAAATTTAACAGTATATCTGAACAGTAAATATATCCATTTAATAGTTTATATATAAAACAAATATCATATTTTATCCTTTTTACTTTAAGAGTATCAAGGTTTAAATAAAAAAATAAAGGTTCGTATGAAGTGTGAGGTAAACGTTGAATAATAAATTTAATACTTATAATTCCCAAAAAGCAATTTTAAATCGCTCCAAGAAAATGAATTGGACTAGATGTGTAAGGAGGCCAAATTATTGAGTTATAATCAGAAATTGATCTAACAAAGGCGTAGTAAAGTGACTTAAGGGCTAGAGGATTATTAAAACTATTACAGCTTCGCATTATAAAGCCTAGCATTGAGGACACTCTATTTTGAATATGGATATAATGGTCATTAAATGAAAGAGAAGTGTCTAAATATACACCCAAATCTTTCACTAGATTATCTCATTCCAATTCATTGTCATTTAAAAATTATTTATCTAATAAAGACAAATGTTTTCTAGTGAAAGTAATAATTTTATGTTTTGAAGCATCCAAGTACAATTTGTTTTTATTTCACCAATTACTTGTATTATCAAGATTATACTAAACCAACTTAGTGTCAAGTGAAATTTTTACAATACAGAAAAGTTTAGCGTCATCATCAAAAAGCAGTATATTTGAATTGATATCACTAATATTATTAATATAAATATTAAAAAGAAGAGGAGCTAAATAGGACCCCAGAGGTAACACTATAAATGTACGATTTATAATTATTCTTAAATTTAACATATTGCTTCCGACCGGATAAAGAAAAGACTAGCCAAGAAAAGAAAGAATCACGGAGACCTGATTGGAACAATTTTTCGGTAAGTATACTATGATCAATCTTGTCAAAAGCTTTAGCAAAGTCTGTACATATTATGTCTACTCGACAGTTTAATTTAAATGTATTTAATATAAAATGTTGCAAAACCAAGAGGTTAGTTGTAGTAGATCTACCTGGCATAAAACCATGCAGCTCGTTTATAATAACATTTTTAAAGAGCGGACTAATTTTCCTATAAAAAATACCCTCGAATATTTTAGGAATAAAGATATTATAGAGACAGATCTGTAGTTTATTATATGGTTGATATCACCACTTTTAAAAACCGGGGAGACATATGATATTTTCCGTTTGCCTGGAAAAATTCCTATAACAAGCGATTGATTGAATAGCATCAATAAGGGAGATGACAAAACAAACATACATTGCATAAAAAATACGTTAGAAATTTTATTATGACCAGGATAAGTTTTATATGTTATATCATTAAGCTTATTAAAAACATCGCCGAGAGTCAACGTACATGAATTAAAATTAACAGATGGAAAACTTATATTGTAAGAATCTGAAATAGTTTGCGTATCTGACAGTATATTTAAGACATTAGAAAAGTATTGAGCAAAACAGTTAATAATATCATCACCATCTGATATATTGTCATTGTTGTAATACATAAAATTTAAAAGTGAATGAGTAGAACGTTTGCTATTAAAATATTATCAAAACAATTTAGGATAACTAGTAATAGAGTTTTGAGTTTCCCGGATAAAAACATTATAATCAATTTTATTTTGAACCTTACAGCGCACAAATAAATTAGAAAAAGCGTTATAATTATGTAAAGTAGGTGATCTATCATATATTTTATGAGCAATTTTTTTATCAAAAATTAATTTTTTAATGAACGGCTGAACCATTGAGGAGGCTTTGAAAAATATAAAAGTTTTAATCGAGCAATAGGCATTAATTATTTTAATAACGTTTTCATAGAATACATTTACTGCATCATTAATATCTAGACCATTAAATATGCCATTTCAGCTTAATGAAGCAAGAATAATATACTATTATAATCGCAATTGACAGAATCATATATTTGTTCATTATAGTCTAAATATTTAAATGATAAAATAGGTAATTCAACTGTCAGCATTAGATGGTACATAAAATCTAATTGTAGTAACGTGATGTTCTCATTAATTACATTAATATCATACATGTTAAAAAAATAAGATCTAGTAACGACCCAGAGCGATTATATTTTAAATTAAATTGCATTTAATTTAGATAAGATAAATAAGTTAACACATTTGTTTCAGGAGACTACTAAATTAGTTATTTTAGCTCAAGTGACCTCCACACTACTTTGGTTATTGTAGTTTTGCCTATGATAGTCTGGTTTTGAATAGCTTGTATTCTTATCATTAATGTTTAATCATACAATAGTATCATTTCACACGAGTCATAAATTACGATTTTACAATTACAAATCTATTTTGTACATCATGATGTTCGAACCTTTTTGTATCAATTAAGAACCACTTATACAATAATAACCTGTCTATCTGGAGGCAACTAGTACTAGACCTGTTTTGTTTACCATTAAATTTAGGGTAGTTTGGAGGCAACATCATACATAGTCGGAAAACAATTGATATAAAACTATTTTTGACCTTTTTCACTCAAAGAGACAAATTGAATGCACCCTTCGATTTTGTAACTATTTATTTAATAATCACTATTAGCAATATCTTATAGGTAATTTAAAAAAATTGATAGAAACATAGTTTTCAAATAAGGTTTTTCTTAAACTCCTTAATATACCTGCACTTACCCATATTGATCCATATAATAACGGTTATGAGTACCTACCCAAACGTTTATTTAAATTTTATATTCCTAAATTTTAAATACCTAAATACATCCAGTGTAAATTCAAAATACTAATCAAATTTTCAGGTATGCAAATTCTTGTTTGTAATATATGTTTAACATAATCGTATACTTACATTTTCTTACAATTCTAT
>JACXSJ010000126.1:0-51320 GCA_014851325.1 Pentalonia nigronervosa | reverse complement strand
GAGTAAATTGGTCTTAAAACAACATAAAACTAATATCATTTTTTTTTTTTTTTTTTTTATTGAACTAAAAAAAAAACAACAATAACATAGGTTATTAGTTTTTAGTTTTAAAGCGTAGTGCTTAAATGTGGTTGGCTATATAATATTTATAAAGTGAATAAATATTATATATTCTAAACGTGAATGAATAGTAAAGTTAATTAAATATATACTATACGTACAGTAATATTAACATATAAATATATTTACTAAATTGTACTATATAAGTCGGTAGTTCTTAAGAAAGATATTATATTTGTGATGTTTTCGGTGTCTGGACTTAATGCTCCGTATACATTTGATTGGATGATTTTTTTTTTTTTTTTTGATAGCACTCTGTTAGTGTATATTTGGCTATTAATATAACCCCATAGATTTTACATTGAGGAGGTTTCTCTTTGGCCACGAGAAACTTATTAGTTAACATTGTATGGTCTATTCGAAGACGGTTAATTAACATTTTTTGTTTTCTGCCAAGATTCAGATTTTACCAATTACGAATTGAATTTTTGATTTCTCTGAGTTTAGTCCGTTGTTTTAACTAGTGGATTTGCCATTTTATTTGGAATAAATTTTTTATATGGATTTTGATGCCAAAACATGTTAAGATGTCAAGAAGTTGTATATTGATTGGTTGTGCAACGTCTTTTGCTACTTTGTCAGCCATCTCTATATTTGCGTGGCCTGGTACCCAACTGAAGGTGATATTAATACCCTTATACATTAACTGAATGGT
Organism: Pentalonia nigronervosa; assembly: GCA_014851325.1. Lineage (NCBI taxonomy): Eukaryota > Metazoa > Arthropoda > Insecta > Hemiptera > Aphididae > Pentalonia > Pentalonia nigronervosa. The sequence continues at coordinate 50,545 of JACXSJ010000126.1, read as the reverse complement.
TTTTTCTTGTACGAATTTAGCAATGTCTAATGGATATATTGTATTTCCTAAGCTACTAAGTGTACTCAATGAATCGATGAATATTAGATTGTTTGTAAAATTTATTTAGTGTATTTTAATGAGATCTAATGATTTGAGTACAGCTATTGTTTCGGCGGAATATCTGAAACATTCATTTGATAGTCTGTATTTAATTGTTGTATCTGGGTGAACAATTACAATACCAATCTCTTAGTTTTTGAAGTACCTGTATAAAACATATTACAATTTTTTGGTATGTTTATAGGATATCTTTTAAATAGTCTTTGTATATTGTTGGGTTAGTGTTTTCTTTTTCATTCTGAGATAATTCCATATTTATATTTAATTTGTGGTGGACCATTAAATTACTCTGATGCGTTTAGTAATTGTTGCTGATCACGTGTAGCAATTTAATGTTTCTGCCGCAGAGAATAAATCGGTCTTAAAATAACATAAAACTAATAACAATTTAAAACTCCTAATTATAACGATAATTGTATAGTTGTGATTTAGACACACGAACTGTGACAAATTTGAATACAATCAGCTTGCTCTTGTTACATCCGATTTTAATGTATACGAAGACAATAAGTATTTAGGAATTTATATGTATATTAAAACTGTTTGGCATCAAACAGTGTATGCGAATTTTTGTGCAATAAATAAAACCATTATTTGGAACTAAGTTTATTAAATTATTTTTAATATTGATGAAAAAAACTTCGGCAAAAAGTGTTATTAACGAATTGTTTTTAATGAAAGTTCTTTCGATGAAATGTTTTCGACCAACTGTCCTGAATCCCATAAGAATTTGTGCTTTGAATAATACGATTTTTTCATACTTGACTGGCTTAGAAGTGGCACCACTTGTTACTTGTCAGTTGTCGTTTACAGTGTCCCCACAATGTTCATATTTTGTTGTTATATAAAGTGTATATTGTTATTATTATATATTTTTGTACACAAAGTTTAAATTATTGTCGTTTCTCTTTCTCCTTAAATTAAACTTTTATACTTTTACCAATGTATCGCCAAAAAAAAGCATATAATTATATAAAATTTAGATGGAAGAAAGACGAAACACGTGTATAGGTAGAGGCACTCTGCAGAATATGGTGTCAGTCTTCTTACGGCGTTCATCGCAACAGATAATATTACGTGCCGCTCGCTTATCTACTGTTGTGCGCGTTTTTAAATAAATGTTCAGTGTATGGTGCAAACATGGTCAAAGCCAATGCTCCCCAACGTTCTGGCTATAATCGTACTCGCAGCGCGGCTCTTTCTCCGTGACTTTACTACAATACTACAATTACAGCAATAAATACACCTCATTCGCTAAGCTCGACGTTTCAAATGGTAATAATCTAGATAAAGATGACATGGACTTCGAAGAGGTAATTCAAAAAATGCCTCAATTATATATATATATGAAATTGTTGATTACAATGAGTTTCTAAACATGAACACACATATGGTAGTAGACAATTTTAATGTAAATAACAAAGATATCGTCTTAAAGTTGAATTTATCAACTGTTGATGACTATCGTACAATCATAAAATACTTATCCGAAATAAGTATTAAATACCACACCTATCAACTCCCCGAAGAAAGAAACCTATCTGTAATAATCAAAAATGTAACTACTTCTATTTCCAAAGAAACCATTTTTTCTTCGCTCGTCGAATTAAAATTCAATGTCACATCAGTCACTCGTCTCCAAAATCGTCACAAATCTCCTATACTATTTGTTGCCGTCTCACAAGACAAATCGGAGAAAAACACATTTTCACTTGATAGCCTCATCTTTGCATGATCTCAGTCGAGAATCGAGAAAACGATTCATCCATACCACAATACAAAAACCGTTAACGTTTCTAACACGCAAAAAACTTTTGCAAACTACCCCCTAAATGTGTCAAATGTTTAGAAAACCATCATTACTCCAAATGTACCAAGGATAAAAACAACCCACTAATATATGTCAACATCAATGAAAATTACCCCGCTAATTACTGAAACTGTAAAATATACAAACAAATAAAAATTTAAAAAAATACCACCAATCTTTTCAAGAACGCTCCTAAAAGTATATCACAACAGAGCAGTGTATAAGATAACAAATATACCCAATCCATGACTAACATTGATATCATAAATCCCCAAAATCAAGCTTTAAATCAAATAACTCCAAACACAAATAATACTCCAACTTACGCTGACAAAACTAAAAAAAAAACTAATCATCACCAAAAAGAAGAAATAAATAACTCAAATAACACTAACGAACTTATTAAGCCACAATACCCTTAATCAACTCGTTTATCTTACAGATTATTAAAAAAGTTATCGAAAATCTACCTGATCTATTAAATAATAGTAATGTCGTTTAACATTATAAATAATCTCAAGCTAGTTATCATAAATTGGAATGCTAATAGCATTAAAAAAAAAAAAAATGGAACACAATAAACCAGCGTTCTTATCGGCTTATAGACTGCAAGCGTGAGCGAGACGCATCTAAATTGCTAGTGATAAAATTAAATTCAATGGTTATACTACTTATCAAAAAAATAGACTAGCAATTCGACTTTCAGGTGGTGTCACTATAACAATCAAAACTAAAATAAAACATCAACAAACATGTCTACCTAATTCACAAACTCTATGTAGTTGCAATATTTATTACAACAAACCACTCAATTACAACAATAATTAGTGCTTATCAACCGCCTAGCATTCAAATGTATATAAATGATTTTAACAAAATATTAAATAGCTATCAAAATATTTTTTCTAGTAGTTGAACTTAATTGCAAACAACTTGGAATTGTAAATCCACGGTAACTTTATAAATACTTCGCAAACAGTTCTACGATTATGTCAACTCCTGATACTCTTACCTATTTTCCATATGATCAAAACAGAAGTTCTGATATTTTAGTTGTAACCTTATGAAAATTAATCTATTTTTTCATTAACTAAGAACCACTTTTCGAACTCGACTCGGACCATTTACCTGTAGAAATTAAAATAGATACGTTATCTTATTATCTAATTATCTTATCGTTATCAATTCCTATCTCCAAACTCATCACCCGTAAATTTGATTGGGAAAAATTCAAGCAACACATTACAAAAAATCTTATTATACCCAAAATGTTTTTAAACATTTCCAACTCCGGTGTTGCAGTAAAACATTTACGTGAAATCATTACTAAGCGGCTGAAGAATGCTCAGAAAAAATACGTTAACAAATTATAGTCCAAATTAACTTCCTTCCACAATTTTAAAAATAATTAAATCAAAACATCAAACTAAATGGTTCTGGCAACTGTATAAACAGCCACAAAATTGGAAAAAATTAAATTATCTTTCAAAAATGGTTAAAAACTCACTCGAGGAACACACGATTAATAGTTATCAAAAATACTTATCTTCAATACATCCAACAGATTCAAATTTATGGACTACAACCAAAAGATTATTTAATTCAAACTCAAATAAAATCCCACCTTTGAAAGCGGGTAATGTTTACCTAAATACTGACTTCGACAAATGTGAACTGTTTGCTCACACTCTTAAAAATGTTTTCACATTAAACGACTCACTAGAAAACTCTACAAAACAATCTACTTCGACAAAAACTATGTGAGCCTAATATTTTCCCACAAAATATCTTACCATACTCGTGTCCAAAAAAATTTTAGAAATAATCAACAAATTACCAAAAAGGAAATCATCCTGTTATAATTTAGTCACTAATGCTATTATAAAAAAATATCCTTAAGAAAGCAATAACATATTTATTCAAATTATTCAATTCCTTAATAAAATTCGGACACTTTTCTACAGAATAGAAAACGACTATAATCATCTCGATTAAAAACCAGAAAAAGATAACTTAAACCCGAGTAATTACAGACCTATTAGCTTACTGTCCTCAGTTTCGAATATATTTGAAAAAATTATACACTCAAGGCTAACCAACTACTTAAATGCAAAAAAAACGCTATCCCGCATTTCTAATTTGGTTTTAAATCAAATCACTCTACTTCTCAACAATATGTACGTGTATATCAAAATATATAGATGGATTTGAAAAAAAAAACAATATACAGGTGCAACCTTTTTAGATATTGCCCAAGACTTTGATCGGGTCTGGCATGACAGACTTTTATATAAATTAAAAACATTAAACACCCCAACTACTGTATACAATCTAATTAAACCCTATTTCACTGATCGGTGTATTAAAGTCCAATTAAACGAGACTACATCGCAAACAAATAAATGCAGAGGTACCTCAAGTTTCAAAAATTTCACCGTTACTGTTTAACTACATTTTGAATTTTCCTACAACGAATAATACTGAAATAGCACTTGATGCCAATGACAGTGCTATATATTCAAGCTCTAATGACTCTGAAACAATAACCAAAAACATTCAAGATCATCTTGAGTGAAATTCAAAAATGAGGAGAAAAATAAAAAAAAAGATTGAATGTTCTAAAAAGCACAGCGGTCCTATTCACCAATCGTCCCAAATATCTTGGTAATTTAAAACTTTATGGTAACATCATTTCTTAGTCATCTAACATTAAATATCTTGATGTAATCTTGAACAGAAAAATAACTTGGAATCCATATACCACCTTCAAACTACAACAAGGCTATCAGAGGCTAAAGATACTTTATTCAATGATAAACCGACAAACATATTTTAAGCTGGAGATGTTCTCTCATGCTGTATAAGCAAATTTTACGACCACTACTTTTATACGCAATCTTTGTGTGGCGAAGTTGTGCTAAAACCCACATATACAAAATACAAATATTTCAATCGAAAGTTCTGAAGACAATATCAAATTCCCCATGGTTTGTACGTAATGCTGCACTGCGCATGGACTTCCATCTACCACCTATAACCGTTTATATAAAATAATTAGTATTCAAATTCTTTAACCACATACATTCTACTAGCAATGTGAAATACTACAAACAAGTATCCCACCTTCTGTCTGTACGCTGTCTAAAGCGTGGACGCCCACACGATCTTCTACTTTAAATTGTTTTTTTTTTTTTTTGTAATTAAATCTTAAATGTATATTTTGTCACTAATTATAGTTAGAACATAGACTATTGTAATACTCTACAGCATCATTCTTTACTGACTTTGTAAATATTTATAATAACCATTTTTTAAATGTCAAAAAATTGTATTATGTTAACTTTAAGTTTAGATGACTGATTGTCCGGAAAACTTTAAAAAAAATGAGAGAATATGGCGTTGTTCGGGTGTACATTATTCGAATCGTTATAATATAATATTTTCCGGCATAACGTCGACGGAGTAATTTATTGCGTGATAAATATATATAAGATATATAATATGCGCGAAAGTCGGATTATTATTAGTATTGGCCACCGCCGAGCTCGTATCGGATATATATCGATTGGTGACTGGGAGGGTTTGGAGTAGTAAGAGTAGGTGGAGGGAAACCGCAAAAGAAAAAATGTACATATATATATACAACGCCTGTATTATAATATACGCACGTAATACGTGTGTATATATATATATATATATATATATATATATATGTGTGTGTGTGTGTGTGTGTATGGTATATGTGTGTGTGTGTGTGTATGTATAGAAGGTTTCTAGACGTTGTGTTATATTTAAATTTATGCGCACATACAGAGCCGTCGCTTTATATACGACGGTGGAGAAAAAAATGGAAACATCGTAAAATAAAAATGTTCACATACACCTCTCCATTCCCACCCCCGTCAAGCACCCCGCTAACGTATATGTGCGGCGCCTAAGCATGCCCCGACCGTTGTGAACGGCGAACGAACGTGATGCGATGACAAGTATTTACGATAATAAATATATATATATATATATATATATGTGCGAGCAAGCGTACGTGTTTCGATAGAGATCTATATATTTTATAATAGACGCGTTTTTTAGTCGACTTGCGGTCCACCGCCGCGAGCCGTCGAATAAAAGTTCGTTCTCCGCCGCCGATCGTAACATAATATAATATTATACTACCGTCGTATTATTATATTGTTGGGCGGGAAACGCCGAGTCGAAAAGGAACTTAGGTCCTCCAAACTTTGTGTCGGATGGTGTTGTGGAAAAATATCACACGCGTAATAACATCAGCATGTGTATAGTCGTCGTTATTAGTCGTTATTATTGTTATGCTATCGTTAATAATATAACAATATGATTAGTGACGCGAGTTTCGTGAACATTTTTCCGGCAAGATAATGTCTCGTTGCGGTCTTGAAAAGTGTAACGACCACTACGGAATAAAGTGGAATTAATATTTGTTTTGTAATCGCTTAAATTTTAACCACAGAGGAATATAATAATATAATACACGACGTGTAAACAGAAAAATTATAAATAGATTACTATAATATCAATAAGAAACAACGATATGCGTGTGTGTGTGTGCGTTTGAATTTTGAATTTTTAAGACGGATTCGAGCAGGATTTTTTGGCTCACGAAGCTTTCTTGTTTGAAAATTGTAGTTGATGACAGAAAATAATATAGTCATTATGATTGGATATAATTTTATATCTGTATTATTTATAAAATTATGGTCGAAACAACTCAAATTACTGTGTTAAATATCCGCGCAGTTTATATTTATGGGAGCTTAGACGGGGGTAAATCCACAGGCATTTAAACTGTCACGGGCATTGCCAAGCAGGATCAGCTAGTGTTATAATATAATATTTGAATAGGCATTATATTATATTATATGTAAGTAGGTATAAAATGAGGCTGAATAATATACAAACGTAATAAACAATAAATGCAAGGCTGGAAAAGTCCTCTATTTTTTTAACTCATTGAGTTAAGTTAATGTAGAAAAATTTAAGTTGAGTTTAATGTTAAAAGTTACTTTTCAATATTTTTTAATTTGTTTAATTTACAAATTAATAAGAAATAAAATTAACTTTGTTAGAAATCGGTCATTTTTTTCAGATAAAAATATTAATTATATTTTATTTTTAAACAAATAACATAGTCAATTTATAAAGGCCTTAAAGTATTAAATAAATGTATGCATTAAAATTAATTTCTACGAGTACTTATAAACTATAGTAATTTAATCAATAAAATAATAAAATTATTGTTGTGTATTTATTTACCTAATAGTCCACAACTATACTAAATTATAATACCCAATTGAATTCATTATTAGAATATATCCAATTATTTAACAGTTGCCTACACATATAATAATATCAAATATTTATCTGTAATTCTATGAATGAATAAAAATGTTTTTGTGAAATTAGTTTTTATAAAACAAAATATATATATATATTAAATCTGTGGTTTTAGAAAAAAATCAACTTAACGTGATAATGCAATCAATTAACTCACGAGTTACTGCATGACGTTGAAAAAAATTAACTCGTTAAGTTAGATGTTACTTCTATAAGAAAAGAAGTTACTCATTATGTAACTCAGTTAAAAGTAACTTCACGTTTAAACTCAACTTTTTTATTAACTCGTTGACGCCCAGCCTTGAATAAACGTTCAATACGCGATATTCAAACATAACTTCGATTGCATTTCAAAAAAAAAAAAAAACATAATATGATGATATCGTGGAATGCGATACGATATTGAGCAATGCTGTATAGGTTTACATCAAGCCGACGACAAAACAGAAAACAAAAGACTCGATGAGGTGCGTTTATGTCGCCTCTCGTGGTGTCCTCCACTTTGTGAACGACGGTCTGAGTGCATCACTAACATTTGGAATCCACTTCTCGGAATTGTCACCAAAGACGTTTTAAAAGTGGTTATTGGACGCGCGGTCATGTTCCCGCAACATCCTTCTTCAGTACAATCTCCTTGTCTACGCCTCTCGTATATCGACACCTATACGGTATATTTACAATTTATGCATAATACTATATCATAATGTGTATACGATTTGGTGTTTATTCATTCAATTGTTAATTCGTTTTTTTACAACACTGATGCACTGTGTTACAACAAATTATACATATAAATAGGTAAAACAATTATTATAATATATATTATAATAATATTTATATGTTAAAATATTATAATACAATAGGTACGTTAAAACGCGTATTATGATAGACGTAAAGCTGACAATTTATTGTTAATAATAAATATTATCACAACAATATAATATTAAAATGATTATAAAATATTAATCTATAAATGTTTTGAAAAAAAATATAATTTATTGACAATATACGGTTGGCGATATTTTTGCAACAACACTACAGTAGGCACACTACACCATAAATTATTAGAAAATACATATTGATAAATGTTTATTTTGGAAACGTTTAAGCAATATATTATTGTAACTGAAAAAGGTTGTTGGGAAAACCTTATATGATAACATGACACTGTCTATAATTTTGAAAATTAAATATTTATTGAAAAACACTACCGTCAAATATATATAACACAATTTTTTCAATATTATTATAAGCAATAAGCAATGGTTTATTTACAATTTTGGAATTCAAGAAAATAATTACTGTTGCGATATATGGTTATAAAGTATAATGTATAACAAACTCGATAATATACAATGTGCATTATTTTATATGATATTACTAAAGTCGATAAAGTACTATTGATAAAACACTATTTATCGTTTGAATAAAAGTGTCCTAGAAAAACGAAAATTAACCGTTAAATAATAGAAAATTTGGTATGATTTGGATACACGGAAATTGATAAGCACATTATTTTATAATAATTTACTTCATTAAATTATTAAAACCATACATTTTAAATAAAAGTAAAATAATTATCATATAAATTATAATGAAAACGTGACAAGGAATAAACAAACTAATATTGTACTGCAAATATTAAGATTTAGAAAAATGTGTGATTATTTGTGTTTATTATAATATTGTTTTATTTAAAATTGCACATTTTTTCACGTATAACTTAAAAAAAAATAATGTACTGATTTTTTCTTCGGTATTTCTTCAGAAATGCATATTATTCCACATATATAAATATTATTATTATTATTATTTTACCTTCATATTATATTTATTTAATCGTATAGATCGTTTCATTAGTATTTTACTTAACTTTTCGAGTTTGTGAACGAAAAAGACGTTCTGTGAATTTCTGGTCGAATTGATAGGACTACAAATTGAATCGCAATAAAAAAATCGCTTAATTAACGCCTGACAAATAAAAATTAAAAAAAAAAAAAAACATAAGAAGAAATAGTGAATTGAAAAGTTTGAAATATCAAGTTGAAGCAGAAAATTTTACACACAAAACACTAGTGGATGATATTACGCAATTTCGTTATATTTTATTTATAATATGACGTTCTGTGAGGATGAGTTCCGTTGATCGGTGTGCCTATATACAAAGGTTAAGTATATAGTAAACATAGTGATTCATCGATCACCAAAGCGTGCTTACCTCCATTTTTTTTTTATATAGTGAAATTATTCAGAGTCTGTGTTTTAGAATTTTTAGATATATTAATATTAAAGACTACATTTTCAATTATGTATAATTTTTTATATCATTCAAGGAGTATCCTAAGGCGGCGATGTCAACTTCATTTTTTTTCAAACAAGATTTACACCTGTTTTCTTTAACTTTTTTGGAATATAATTTTTCTGATGAATATACTTTTATCTCGCCTGATATAGGGACATAATCGAAACACTAGAAATGTATATGAAGTCGAAACGGGACGTGACAAGGTGGTTCACCCGATCCTATACGTGCGGGACGTGCTGCAGCTGACCAAACGGGACAAAGGTCCCATTGTGTTACATTCGACGATATAAGTACCACGAGAACCCTCATCGCAAAAGAGGAGATGGTCGCTGGACCTACTCGAAAATTTTTACTCACCGGTCATCTATAGATAATATAATATATTATATTATATGTTTATAATGGAGATCGGTCCTTGCGGTATGCTTTGCCAGGACCACTCGACAGTCGAGTACCGTCTTTGGCCTAAAGCTGAAGAGCAAACGCCATATAATATACACTCCATCTAACGAGGACAGTAAATGTTTGCATTTCGCCTCGCAATTTTTATGGTCGTCTCGTCACAAACTTTTAATGTGGTTCGAGAAACAAAGAGAGAAAGAGAGAGAGAGAGAGAGAGAGAGAGAGAGAGAGAAAGAGTGATGCTCATGTGCGAAACGACAGCGACGGTGATGGCGGAGAAATTGACACGCAGTCTATAAGATCGTGATTATATGGCAGTCATTATTGTTATATTGTTATCACGATAAAATCCCCGGCGTGTTTTGAAATTTATCAGCTCCCCGCCCCGTTGTGTTTACCGGAGCTGACGTCTTTGAGGGGTGGATTCAGCTCCCATTTTTTTATTGTAAATTATTTATAGTGGCTAATAACCTATATAATTCAAAATTCAAAATAGTGGTTTTTCAGTTATTAAAACGTTTATGGATTATGATGGTCCTGATTTAAAAAAAAATACAAAACCGATGTAATTTCAGATATGGTATTTATTATATCTGGACCATAGTTTTATAAATTATAAATATTGATAGATTAATTTTGATTACTGATATTTTATAATTACCATATCTTCCGAACTCATTTTTATGTGGACTTATTATCCTTAGTACACAGAGTTAAGTAACTCAAAAACTCCTAGTTTAAATTTTGGTTTTGATATATCAACATTTTTAAAAAGTTTATCTACTAAATAAATTACTGTAGAAAAGGAGATGGATTCGTTTCAAAAATATAATTTTAGACGAGTATCTCCACATGGTACTCCTTACGTATATAGTATAATTGAAAAAAAAGTAGCTTAAGTAGATATATTTCAAATATATTTAAATGTAATCAGATTTTAGATAACTGCATTATTGAAGAAGAAAAGGAGGGGACGAGGCATATTATGACATAATATTATTAACGATTTATAAATCAAAAACAATACATAATGTGTTACTTTTTTATATTATGGTAATAACAATATTTAATTGTATAGCATAAGTGATTGGTAATACAACAACATTATAAAAATTTCATATATTAGACCTGGTAGTAAATCAAATTTAGAGGTAGGTCACAAATTTAGTTCGTGAAATTGTATTCTGTTAAGATATTTTGAATTTTATAAAATTGAAATACTGAATAAATGAATTTCATTTAAACGAGTTATAAGTCAGCTGAAAACATTGGTTTTGTCTGATAAAATTATAAAATATCTAATAAGTAAATACATACAATTAAACTTCGGTGGCATCGCTGGGAAAAATTTTATTTTAATATTCACCAGTTTACTCTATCATAACAATAATACACAATGTAATACAGTTGTTAAACTAGAATAATTAAGATAACTGTACCGTTAAACTCGCATTGCTTATAATTTTGTATAATCCAATTTTCTTTAAATATTTAAAATTATTGTAGTCATTTCCGCAAACGAAAATACTCCGGTAAATATATTAATATTTAACGTTAACTCGACGTTAACATTCGTTGCGTTTTAAGTAGAACTTTGTAAAAAATTTAAATATAAAAAGATATGAAAAAAAAACTTTTTTTTGCTCGCGACGAGGAGTCTATTTGAATAATAAATTATTTGGCGGTTTTTTCCCTTTCGCCTTACTTTTCATTTGAGCAACGTCGATTTAATCGTAGATACATTCTGTTTACGCCGACGACAAATATTATACAACCTAATCTGAACGGCCTTACGTGATTTTATTTAACCGTCTGCTATAATCGTTCGGACAACCATTTAATTACATTGTTTTTATGTTAAACGCGCTGATATTGTATTATAATTTTTGTTTTATTATCCCGCTTTATTGATAATATTGTTTCACCCCCTCCCAATATTTACACTCCAGCGGTATAATCGCTTAAAAATATAAAAAATTCGCAATTCATTGTGAATAACTATTCTAAAATAGTCTTCGGAATAATAAATATTTTTATACGGAGTAAGACTGCGTCATGTTCAAACGTTGTTTATTTTACTATATCTTGTAAAATCTGGAAACGGAGACGGTTGCCTACTACTTCCATAATATTTTATTTAACTGTTATAATTTTGACGTATACAATAATCATAATATTCATGATAATAATTACCTATGCTATCATTCGAGTAATGAGTCGCGAAGTCAAGCTTACGTACTTACACGAATCCGCTCGGGGTTAACAATGCACGTGTGGCGATTTGGATTTTTAAAAAGTTTGTTGGTTTTATTATGATAATTGCATAATATAGTAGCTTTATTACTACTGCTACAATTCAAAAATAGTAATATTATGTATTTACGTTTATTTTTAAGTTACGTCGTGTATGGTAACGCCATTTTAGTTCTAATTCGACGGATACGATTACACACAATATGCAATAAAGTGTCAACTAAAATGATTATTTATGAGTTCCGTGAAATAAACGGATAGAGTGCAATTCTATCGTTTATGTGGTAAGGATAGTGCAGTTTGATAATCTTTCCTACACGTATAATGTGACCGTTTAGCCCGAACATTAACTCATTGATAATATGTATTAATACACACACACACACACACACACTCATTTATCTAAATGTATAACATCATCGTTTATTACTTTCGTCCGAAAGATAGTATAGCACTTAACTAAAAACCTCGAATGGTCACAATTTTAAAAACATCTCACAAAGTATCCGACAAATTGTAAAAGTTTAATTTTATTGGCCATTGTCAAAAAAAAAAGTCTCATAATTTGTTAGAACTTGGTTTTTATACGAATTTTTGAAAGTTTGCAGTCAAATTCACGCAAACTAAAGTTAAAAATGTATTCATATAAAAAAAAGACAAGTTCCCTCAAATTATAAGACATTTGATACAATATCTAACATACCTAAACACACAATATGATGGCTCCATCAAACTTGTCGGATAAGTTTGAACGATATCTGTTACACGTCCACCGCTAAACTAACAAACTTATTACTTTGCACCATTTATAATAGGCAATTATAAATATTAATAATCTACTGATCCTTTTCAAATGCAACGTAATTTCGTCACTAACAATTCTGATGGCCGTTTGTTAGTTAATTAAATACGATCGCAAAGTTGTATACTTAAACGCAAATTCGGTTTTAAGTATTCGTTCCTGAAAACGGTGAACTTATATCCATACATATTACAATGCACTTATTTTCAAACTCTTTTTACATATTTTATTATTGCAATGTTGGCACCGATCCGTTGTGAAATATGATGCCCGTAAAGGCCGGAGGATATATTATTTTCAATATTATAAAATATCGTTTTAACGTTTGTTTTTTTTTCTATCGTGGCATTTTTTTAGTTTTTTTTTTTTTTTTTGGTTTTTGTAATTCTAATTTTTTTTAAGTAAAATATGTTTATGCGAAATTGTAAGTAACGAAAATAAAATACAGTCAATTATTTTTTATAATCACTTCAAGTTTGAACAAGCCGAGTTTATATACTATAATTCAGAGGAAATATACTTCCTGTAGCAGTTAAATATTGGTTTGGTAATCGATGTTTGAACATTTCAAAAGAACCACAATATTTTACTTAACAAAATAAAATTTAAAAATGTCGATTCGGTTGTATGTCAAAGAAAGTATAAAAAGCATAAAAAATCATCATCGTGACAGAAAGCGTACCAAAGTTAGCGTGATAATATTGATTGTTTTATTATTATTAATATTGAAAAATGTCGAATTTAAAAAATATTTACATTCTATATTTATCATAATATTATCTATTATATTCTCATCGTCTTCGCGTAGTCGGTCGTGGCTATATATTATAGATTAGCGCAAGATTACGGCTTATAGTGCAATATACGATTCGGGTGTTCAGACACCTCCGTGCTCGTCTCGTCTGACTTGCGATTTAAATTCGAATTTTCCGGCGTAATGCGAGTGCGCTCGTCGAAACGCGTTTCCGATGGGTTCGGCTGAAATGCAGTGAGGCCAGACCAATTCTTCAATCTGACTGTCGAGCTAATCACGGGCTGAAATTATACCGGAGCCGCGAGTCCGGAAATACGGGCGCATTTCCGACCACAAGACAAACTACGCAATCGCCGACTAAAATAATAATATTCCCGTCGAATACGATTTTTCGATTGCAAATATTGTTATTGCGTCGGGAGACATGCGAACACCGCGACGAGACTGACGAGATCCACTTCCGGCCTTATATATTGCGATTGCGCCTTTCTACTGGTGCAGATATAATATATCATACAGAGCAGTGGCGTATATAGGAATTATGTTCACTGTGGGCCAATTTAAAACCACTTGTCAAGCATAGCACTAACATAGTTACACTTTAGGAAACCGGGTGGTTATAATTATGACATAAACAATAATACAAAATAAATAGATATTACGATATTTTATGAATATTTATTATTATATTATAAATATTATGTAAAATTAATTTTTTAAAAAAAATGTTGACAATTTCATCTATATTTAATGTTATATTACGATGAATTGTCATCAAAGCAAGTCCTGACGGTCTAACATTCCCTTGTTAATTTCTCAAAAATGTTTTTAATCAACCTATAGCGCGCGTTGAACAGCTTCTGCAAACAATTTAAATACCTACCTACAACAGTAAATATAAATCCATTTCTAAAAAAATATAACGCACCATCTACGTATGTAAACTTGACTCTTAAGCGTAATAAATGGTTATCACATTCACATACCAGCAAGAATACAATTTAAATTACAATTTTCATAATTAATTTAATGTCTATTATATTATTGATTATAAAAAAAAGAAAAACCTTAGGTATAACATCTATATGGTATAAACATAAAGAAATATGCATTCAATGTTTTAATTTGAACCTGAGATTTCACTATGGACCCTGGCCCAGGGGGCCTAACCCCTAAATACGCCACTAGTACAGATATCCAATAGCTTTCCACTTACGCCACTCAACCACGTTACGTTTACTTACAACTATTTAAGTTGACCAACAAATTTACGCTATTCGATTTTCTCGGAAAAAAACGACTTAGTTACTAATAATAAACATGATTTCTATGATATTTTCAACAGCAGCTGTGTAGCTCTAGCTATAGAAATTATGAGTAGATAGCGTTAGTTGTATGAAACCATCCCATCATGTCATGCAGTGGCGTATTGACGGGTCGAAGGGACTGTACTGGCGACCCCAAATATGATAATGGGATCGCAAAAGTATTAACTTGCAGCCCCTGAGATTACACTAATAAATTCATTAATTGTATTCTAATAGTAAAAGATTAGATACATGCGATTTAAATAAAAGTTAACTATTTTAGTAGGAACAATTTAAAAAGAATTATTCATAGATTTATAATTTATTTTGAAGCGTACATTTTATTTAATATGCCATAAGAATATGATTTTATTAAAACATTATTTGGTTTTATAATGCTGGAGATGCATATCCTAAGTTATTTTTACAACTCCTGACATTATGCCTAAATTACGCTATTGATGTCGCATCGTCAGTTTACATTGAACGAAAAAAATGCAATAAATGGGTGATTAGAAAATGGGAAGAAAAACATCGGTATCACAAAAGAATTTTGCACCTCTTCGTCAACAATTTTAACCATATGGAAGAGTCAGGCGATACGTTGAAAAATGTGTTTCAAATCACGTAACTTTAAGAAAAACGAATTTTAATTTTATTTTTATATTTACCGACCAAAACAGTTACAGGGAAATACATACATTTCAAATGAAGTTTAGTGGACTCACGCAGTTTTCGGTCGACAACATTTATATTTAAATTTTTTTTTTCGACATAAAAGTAATTTTGGCCAACAATGAGCTTTTGATTTATACAGAAATCCACTAACTCTTGTAATATCGTAACACAAAAGTCGTCGATTTACCGAGTAACGTTTTTTTTTTTTTTTTTTTCTGGAATTTTTGCTGTTGACGGCAAGTAGCGAAATGCCGTTCCTCCCAGCGAACGTTCTGCATAATATAAGAGTGTCCCTTTTTTGTTTTATTCTATCGACGTCTCATCGCGATTCGATGTCCCCTATCTGTACCCGCCGGTCGTGTCGTCGAAATGCCAAAACGTTTCCGTTCCATATATATTTATATTATTATTACTGTCGTACAACGTGCAATAAATGCTGTAACTTTCTGTCGCAAAACCTATTCGGACTAAAGACACCGTGACATTCGCCCGCGTGTTCGTGTGTCATTCGTTATCAGAATAATAATGTAATATTATGCATTTATAGGTGCACGCATATTATAAATCATTGAATCTCTTATCTGCGACTCTTCCGCGGCCGCCCTCCGTCCATATTATCGTATCTCGAAGACGTTTGTTGCGGATCGCGAGGGCCCGGCACACCGACGTCCCCAATAGCTGATAATAATGTAATATATGTACGCGACTACTACAACAGAGCGTTGCGTATAATATGTCTTACTGTACGGACGTTATATTCGTATATTATTATAATGTGTGTAAGTCACGTGGTGTTTCCGGGTTTTCGCGTACAGACTTCGAGAATGGCGTCGTGGTGCCAGTCGTACGAGTGGAATCGAAAACCTCTATCGCGTCATAAGGGCACTTACGATGACTATAATACCTATCATAGTCCAGTGCGGGATCTAGGAATTCTCGGAAAACCGGGGTGCCACTGCTTACTATTGAAGGCCCCTTAAAAAATTGCTATTTTGAAGTCATCTGATACACATTAATTTCATTTTTTTTTTTATTTTGTATTTGATAAAAGTGAAAATGGATTTAAAAACGAAAACATTTTAATTATTTAAATGCTTCATAATTTATTACTTTACAAAGTTTGAAGATCTAGGACACTGACCTAAGGCCCTTTAAACAAACTCATCGAGGTCTCGGTGCATCCTCCCCTTCCGGGCACCAATGCTAAATACAGAACTGTCATCGTCTCGTTTAATCGTATAAATATTATTTATTGTTATTGTGATTTTATATCATTGTATACAATGGGTATAATCCATTGCATGTCTTGTCTGTAGAACTAGTTGAAGCCAACACGTAAAGATTTTAACTGAGCTAACAAAATTATACGACTCATGCTATCAGTGCATGCGTGAATGCTTATCAATCCGTTTTCCATGAAATCATTTGTTATTACCTTTAATTTATTGTGATTAATAAATTTTACATGATAAATAATAAGATGGCAAGCGCATGCGCATCTCGCCACGGTCTTATAATTATGTCGACTTCACAGATTTTTCGAGTAACTATCTATTGTATAAAATGATCTTAGACTTTAAGATTAAATACATCATGAAATTATTTGTTGTTGTCACGCAAATTCATTTTTTTGGTGCGTGTGAGTCTCTTATATGAATGCGTTTTTATTTTTTAATACGACAACAATATTAATGGACTTAACAATAAAGTCACGCGATTAAAACCACGGCAAGTGTCCTTACAAAAAATCTCGAATTCTCTCAAAAATCTCAAGTTAAACATTGTAACAATTGAATTATGTTTTAATCCGAGATTATTGATTGTATTGATAACAATGAAACATTATAGTTTTCATTAATTATATTAATTAATTAATAACTATTTTTAATCAATGTTATGTTATTATGTCTTATTACTTTAATAATCACATGGCTTTCGAAGTAATTGTTTACTGTTTGCGATTTACAACAACAACGTTCCTAGTGATATTTATTTTTTGATAGTTTTTGGCTCTTGGAGGCTAATATTACTGTAGTCATATTAATGTAATAACTATTAGTTTTATCAAACACAACGTACGATAAGGTGAGCATTTTTTTAACCCCAAGTCAATAAATGTTTAATTTTTATCGAAATTCGACATTTAGCTAGCTTCAAGTATTCATGAAAAGTGAAAACTATTAATACATTAATAAAATACACGAGGTGATTAATAATCGGTCTCAAAAAACCACTTTTTAAATGACGCGCGTAAAAGTCTTTTTCACGAATAAGTTTTTCGTTCTGACAACAATATTAAGGAATAAGGACATAACACAAGATGCACGATTAAAATTACGACAAGTGGCCTTAAAGTAAATCTTGAATTCGCAAAACACTTACGTTACACGTCAAAGTATCGAGTGCTTTTTTATTTCGCCACTTTATCCAAAATTTTCTATTGTATCGATAATAATGAAATATTACATCATTATTTTAAACGAACAGTTTGAAAAATAATTGTTTACTGTTTGCGATTTAATACAATAATAGTAATATTTATAGTTTAATAGTTTTAGAGGCTAATTAAAACACAGTTGAACTCGGTTGATTTAAACTTTATAAATTCAAAATCGACAACACCTCTAACTTTTTCCACGTTTCTCAGAAATTTTATCGGTTTAGTTTTTAGAATTTCCTGTTCAAACAATCTGAAAAAAATCGTGTTTATCTCGACTATTTTTTAGATAATTCAAAGTTCCGATTTTATTAAAATCAGTAATTGTACGGGTTATTTCCGTGTGTGCTTGTTGTATCATCGTAAATTAGTTGTCTTAATCTCTCCGATCTTATAAAAAATAAAGTCATTATGGATATCATATATTAATAAGCACATTATCCAACTGGTTTGCTACTTGCTAACGACTCGTCGTGGGTCTAGAATGAAAAGGTTCTAAATCGATTTTATGAAATTGTCCACGAGAACAATTTTTAGGTTTAAATAAGTTAAAATATTTTACTCCTTGATCATCATTTTTTCATACTTGATTAGGTTAGGCAGTGATTTATCGAATTAGAATTTTTTCATGCTAACCTTTTATTAATAATTTGGTTCTATTAACCAAACGTATTAAATTTGATTAAATTGTGTATATTTTTTAATTTTTGGCGATTTAGAACCTTTTACTTTTATAAAAATTGTCA
Organism: Pentalonia nigronervosa; assembly: GCA_014851325.1. Taxonomy (NCBI): domain Eukaryota; kingdom Metazoa; phylum Arthropoda; class Insecta; order Hemiptera; family Aphididae; genus Pentalonia; species Pentalonia nigronervosa. The sequence goes on along the minus strand of JACXSJ010000126.1, from coordinate 31,579 downwards.
ATAATGATCGTATGAGCATGAATGTTTGTTTAAAAGATGCGTCTTCGCTTTCTTGAACCGTTTCTGTTAAAAAGTGATTTATGAAAAAAAAAAGTGATTTAGAACGTTATCATACTAGGCCCACATCGTTATCCACTAAAATATATTATATGAGACTTTACGTTTTGACAATTCGTTTTTATAAAATTTTTATTTTTTTTATACGCTTTTTCGTTTGACAGCAGTCGACATATTTTAAACACGTGCTATACACTTAAATAACTTTCAACAGCGGTGTACATCAAACGGCACACATATTTTTTTTCTTTTGATGATGTTATATTATTATTATTATTATTATTGGCCGTCGTATAATATTTGTTTGCACTTTTGTGCAATTAGCGCTGCTGCAGCAATAACATTATAGGTATTCAAGTTCTTATTGAGGGAATAAACGAACTCAATTTTTTTAGTTGTTTGCCGTGGCGTGAAGGATAAAAATGTCCACTCGTGTGCAGCTCGTTTAACGAGCAACAACGACAAACAAAAAACCTCTCGGCCGATCGAGAGCATAACATATTATTTTCTTTCTTTCGTACAAGTGACGGCCGTGTTTATTTGTGTGCACACCTGCTGGTGTAATATTATAATAAACGGGATAATTATTATCATTCGTTTGACAATGAAAACTCGTAGACTCGAAAATCTTAACGTTTTCGGAATTATTTTTATTTTTACATAAATTACATTTTTGTAGGTAATGGGCAATAATAGATATTATTATGTTATTTGCTATTTTTTATAGTTTTTTTTTTTACTTTTTTGAACCATTATATAAATGCATATTTTTAATTTTGTATTTTCAATTAAAACGCAAATCAAATTAAAAACTAGTAGTTATAGATAATTTGTAACGAGTATTTTAAATTTAGTTTAGTAGAGTACATTGGATCATTATTTTGCTGGTTATAATCTCCCCACACCTCTCTATGAATTCATATGAAAATATCTTGCTATGAAGTATCTAATTTAAAATTTAATTATGGTACCCTTTAAAATGTAAAAATAAATAATGAAATTTTAAAAGATCAAAAAAAAAAAACAATTTAAACACAATTTTTTTAAAAAAATGTCCGTATTGGCACATTACGAGTGGTACCTAATACTGTTAAAAAACTCATCCTATAGAAAAAATTATGTATGCAATTCGTCAGTTTTATAAAATAAAATACGAATAATCAATACGTTGCTCACTTACGGTAATGACCGTCCAGGCATTTCGATAACAATTAATGTTTTGTCGGCATTCATTAGACCAGCTTTCAAGTGGCACGCATTTATTATCGTTTCGACAAGTAAACAAAAGCGTGGCATTTACGCGATTGGAATTGTTGTGTTTGTGTGGATAAAATATTACACATGTGGTGCTGCTTTATGACGTAATATCATTACAGTTTACAAGTAAATTGTATTTGACGGACGTTTTGAGTTTTTTTCCTGTGCAGACTATACGGACAGTATTTTGATTCGATGACGGTAACGGTCGGTAAACCTAATTATAAAGGCTGGGAATTAACGAGTTAAAAATTTAAAGTTGAGTATGACAAGTTAAATGATGAGATAAATGATGAGTTAATTATTTTTTTTAAATGTAACTTACTGAGCTTAAATTTGTCCCATCATATACAGTTAATAACCGGTTGATTAATTTTGTATGAGTCATGTCAAGTCAAGTCAAGTTTTTTTTTTTTTTTTATATGAAATCAATACATTTAAAATATTATATTTTGTATTGTTCAAATTATTATTTATATATAAAACAAGTAAGTATTATATAAACACCGAATTCTAGACTTTGGAAGTGTTGATGCTCTATTATTACACAGGGACCAAACTATACTAAAGCACTATCAATTACACGCTATCAATAAATAATATTATTAAGGTAAAATGATTCACTATAGCCATTACCACCAAACCCAGGATAAAATAGTTGAATATTTTCAGCTATTTGGTATATTGTAGTAACGGGTTACACGGAACACGGAGACGATATGTAACTGTAACACTATTTACGAAATAAAAGTAAAAAAAAATCATTATTTCGACATTGCGTTCACATAATGAAAACTAAATCTATTTTCTATTTGATATAATATTATATCATGGAATGCTGCGCAGTGTCATCATTTTAAGTCCATGACTGACTCCGTTTAGAGTTCTCTGGATGCATTTTAAGTATATTGCAACTAAATCAAAGTTTTGCGTTAGTCGGATAAGAATTTTAATCCACGAATTGAAGAACACTGTTGGGACTAGCACAATTTTTTTTTTTTTTTTTGATAAAACAGGTTTTGACACTGAAAACACTAATTATAAAAGAAAATTGATATTCGTCGAGTTTTTGCCACGATATAAATAATTATTATATATCGACATGGTAGCCCATCTCAACCATTATCTGTGAAGATGATCAGATTCGACGCGTATTTTAATGTATTCTATGTTGTCTCTACATTTTCCACTTTGCGTGTTATAAAATACGATCGGAATGCAATAATTGTAATGATTTTTGTAGTAAGGAATACGCGTCTTTAAAATGTGCGATTTGTGGTTTTTTTTTTATCTTCTAGAACATATTCAAAATAGCTATACTTGTTCAAATCGTCGATTTTTCCAATTCGAACTAACTGCGTGAATGTTATCGAAAAACTTTTTCACGTTTGTATTAATATTATCGTTGATCAATTCAAATATATTTTTGTTATTATATGACGTATTCATTCGTTACAATATTTAATTAGCTTGTCTAAATCGTAATCAACATTTAAATGAACAGGCGTTTAAACATATAATTTTTTAGCCGGGAGTTAAATTACATTTTTTTTTTTTTTTTTTTTTTTTGATTGCATATTTGGTGCGAAATTAACGCACGTTATCCCCTTTTCATAGCATATTTAACGATTGTCGTACATTTAGTTGTTGTTTTGTTGAATATATAATCAAGGGAGAAATCTGGTGTATTTAAAACATAGAAATGCACATATTTCACCGTTTTTGAGTGCATAAAGTTCCAATCCACGCTCGCTTGTTGTATAATATCGTAATAATAATAATATTAATAATAATATAGCTGTCGTATATTAAAAATAAATATTCTTATGATATCGGCCATCACATGCGTTACGAACTTCGAGTTTCAACTATTAATATAATTTTGCTTAATTAAAAACAATTACGAATTTTTAAGTACATAATTTATGTACATTATTTTAGTCGCTAGATGAAATGAAACGATAAAAATACCATTAGTTTATTTAAACTAACAACTTTTAATTAATACGACTTAGTATAATATATATAAAGGTTTAATGCTCGTTTGATTTATGAAAAATATCATTTGTTACGGCGCACTCCAACATTTACCGTCAAATTTAACTTTGTTTAGTACTACTAGTAATAATAATTTATTATTGCAGTTATACATTTTTCTAACAATTTGACGGATGTGAAACCTAAAGCATCAGTCATGCACTTGTCTGTAATTTCACTGTAGTTTTGATAATAATTATTTTGATTTCAAAAATGTGTAACAATTAAAATAGCAGTTAGAATCCATATTTGTGACTTTTTTTAAAAAATGATACAACAGGACTGTCACATATATATTATATAAACCTATTTCATTTTATTCTATGACTATTAGTTATTCGTATTATTGCTATTTGAATAAAAAAATATATCAACTCCTATTTATTATTTTAAGTTGTATAATAACATACGAAAATCATATTGATAATTATTTTAGTACAGTTAAACGTTTGTACGGCGGACACCATAGGACAACTAAAATGTAATTGCTGTTATAAGGGATGTCCATAAACCGAGATTTTGCCGTGTATTAAATTAATTTTACCTATCACGATAAACAGAGCTTTGCACCCAAATCTTTTTTTATGAGTCAAGTGGTTCTGGTGTTGGATGTATTCGGGCTAAAAGTGTTTAATGCGTTGAATTTTATATTGTGTTTTCACGAATATAAAGGTTTCAGATATAATTCGGGATTGTCTAGATGGTAAACCAATTAGCAGTCTTGTAAAATACATACTTAAATACTAGAGTGGAAGTATATGAAAAAAAGTATTTAAATACTTTTTAAGTATTTGCTCAAATACGTATTTCAAATACTTGTGAATAAAGGAATTTTTACATGGTATTTTAAATAATTTTTCAAAGTACATGTACCTACCTTTTGAATACAAATAATAACCAAATCGAATATACCATTATATTTTAGTATATATTTTTTATAAATTAAATTCAACCACGTTAAGTAAAAAAATTAAATTGAAAAATGGATGTGTGCATTTGAAGTAAAAATATAATCTTCATACAAATATAATATGTTAAAAATTGGTCAGAAATTATATTTTTATTTAAATATTGTAAGTCGATTATATTATGATTTTATAGATCCCGCTATGCGTTCTGCTGTAGAATATTATTACAGTTAACTTTATCGGTTAATAAAAACTAATAATGATATTTTTTAATATTACATGAAAAAGAATATTCTTAAAAATAATTATATGTGTATTCCTAGGTGACTGCATAATATACTTATATGCTCATGATAATATACTTGTTTTAGTGTAAATTTATCATTAATAATTATTAACGTTAAAGATGAAAAATAATTTATAAAATTCAATTCTGTTAAATTTTTAAGGTAAAAAAAACTTATGTTATATTAAAAACTCGAATGTATTTGAAATTATTTATAAATACTTTTTTTAAAGTACCTGTACTTGAACTCAAAGTATCTATTAAAATATTAAGCTGTAACGAACATGATTGTAAGTATTAAACGTCCATATTTTATTTGTTTCAGGAAATCTGATTTTTGCTACAAAGTGAAATTCATAACATTATTAAAACATTTTCAATCATTGTTTTACCTATTTGACAGTCGTGCGTAGAGCATTCTCGGTAAAAAGTCATCTTAGCAAATTATTAAAGCTTTAAATTGTACCGATTATTTCTTAATACGAAAAGTAAATAATATTATACTGATCGATGAAAATAATTTTAACGTTTTTTTTTTTTTTTTTTTTTTGTTTCAGACAAACCGCAATTCTTACAGTCAGACATTTTGGTTTTAATTTAATTTTTAAGGTTCAGCACTTAAGGTTTTTATTATTAACCAACAACTGCTGCAGAATGTACAAATGAGTAAAACAATTTCGGTGTACGAGTAATTTCAGTTTACGATTAAAATTTGAAAATGTATTAAGAACGTACGTGAGCTATGCAGTTAAAAGAGATAAAAGCAATTATTTTGGCAGCACGATCCTCTGTTGATTATTTCTTTTTTTTATAATTTCGAATTCTAATAATTTCATCACGTAACACGAAAATTAAACAAAAAAACGAAACAAGAAACGCGCGCGGCCGCCATCGAATAGGCGTTAATATATTATTATTAAAGAACGCAAAAACGCAGTCGTTAATAGCCGGACACCGCCTGAACACAATTTCGTGAAGTAGTTTGCAACTAGGTTGTAGTTTTTGTCGTTGTCGTTTTTTTTTTTTTTTTTTTTTTTTTTAATATCATCGGAAAAAAAGCCTTCGATAATTCGCGTTTCCATCGCCTCACACCTGCACCGTCGCCACTAGTCGGATTACTATTTCGATCTTGCCATTAATTACGGGCGGGTTTTTTATTTGCGCATTATCGAAACGAGATCACAGGCAAACGCCATTTGTACGATAAGTAGATATGTGTACAGTCTTTTATACTGCGGTTACCTTTTTACGGTTACTGCTCGATCGTGCGCGGTCAAAACACTTTCATGTGCAGTGCAACGGCTTATTTTTGCACAATAAATATCTGATGGCGACGTGATCAGCAAAACGTAGAAATGCCTGCAATTATTTGTACGGAATTGACGCTTCCTGGAAAAATCCGTTAAATATATATTTCTTCATAAATAAATAACATTTGACTTGTTCACGTCAAAACTCGTTTTTATTATATGCAATTAAACTCACGAATTATAATAATAATACTAAAAGTGTATTTGGTACCTAGGAATGTATAGAAAAAACACTGAAAAACATTTAATATTTGTACCTAATCATTATTTAAATATAAAAACATTTAAAGAAGACATAATGATAAGTAGAACACTCTCAAACTCAATTTCAACATTTTGATGTATCTCAAAAATGGCTAAAAATCGCCAAGATACTTTAAAAAATTCAATTTAATCACATAAATTGATATTCGTATTTAAATAAATTTGGACTTTTTTGACATTTTGAAAATGTTTGATATTGTTAAAAAAAATTATAAAAATTAAAATATACATACAGTTGGTTAAAAAGGAGTCAAATTTTGTTTTTTATTTTATGGTGTATACAAAATAATAGATTCAATATTCTATGAAAATGTCAAATGTTTATGGTTATTTGTTTTTAAATTACAACAAAATAAGAATACCATTCCCTGGTAAATTGGAAGTTTACAGGTGAAAATCTAATGTCAAATATCAAATGCTCATAAAAAAAATTGACTTTCCGGTAAACATTTTTTTTGTGATAGGTAGAAAAATTTATAGAGAATTTTGAAATCTTCGATCTATTATTCTCTGATTCTCTGACTATTTCTCTCTCTCATACTCATACACTCATGTTTGTATCAACACAAGACACTCATTAGGTAATAAAAAAAACTCAAGTATTTGAAAAAATACCTGAAAATTCCAAAAATGATGTTTTTGATATCATTATTGTTAAATAATAAAAATTGAGTGAACATCTTTGATGAATCACCCTGTAAATCGTAATCCACATCGACGACCAAAAAAAAAAATCACAATAATTGATCAAGATTTATAAAATATAATATTTAAATAGTATTGCGTTTACAAATTTAAATTTAAATAAAATTATGGGTACATCTGGCTAAAAATTTAAATAAAAACTGTTTGTTTTTATATTAATCACACACATTAGTAATAAACAAATCTTTATAATTATTTTTTAAGATTTTTAAATCTTTATACTTTACATTATTATTAAAATATATATTTATGAATTGACATTATAATTCATATTATTTATTCGTAAACAACTTTAATATATAATATTATAATGTATCAATGTATGCATGTATATTTTATTGTTTACATATTTTACAAGCTGTGACTTATTAATACGATTTTTATAATATGTTTAAATAATGTTTTATTTTAATATGCATACCTATACTTGCGAAATTCCAATTTTCATTATGCATATTCTACATCTTAGTTTTATTATTTGTTATTGTTATAACATTTAAATTGATAATTAATTTTAAAAATGTATTACTTTGTTCATTTATTTCTACCAACTTTGTGTTTACTAAAGTTGCTGTATACATAGGTATACTATTACAAAAATGAATTTAAATTTTTTAAATTTATTCCAAACATAGTCCAATATCGTAATATTTTTTAGTGGATTAGCTATATCATGTAATTTATACAACTTAAATAACATATCTGCATATAATTTGTTTATTTAAAAACGTCTAATTAAATAAATTTATATACATATAATTGTATGAAAATAAAGAATCGATTTCACCTTTAGTAATTGTTCCGTGTTCTTATCTCTTTTATTAGGAATGTTTATGACTTAAAACCATAAGAAGCATACACGTTAACATATTTTATTGATATGACAGTTAAAAAAAAAAACAATCGGGTACCTAGTTTAATATATTATTTTTCATTGACAAATAATTTGATTGACCATTTACTTTTTATTTATTACTAGCTAAATTACCCGTCGTTGCCGGGTTTAAGTATATAAATGTATGTAACCTGGCAAGATTAAATTTTGTTTAATCTATTGAAATTTAAATTAATTAAGATTTTTGAAATAATATTTTATACATATTAATTTAGTTTTTAAGATAATAATTATTATCATAACCTATTCTATAAGTTATCGCTTTTGGCGGCCGAAGCTTTGTTCACGATAAATTTTAGCACTGAAGGTTCAAAATAAATGTTTTACTGATAGTTTTTCAAAATATTATCTACACAATTTCTTTGTAGACAATATTCTTCGCTGATCTATTAGTAGGCGACAAAATCACCAAGCTACTGGGTGAGCTTACACATGAGCGAGCTACGTAGAACTGCCCATGTGAAAAACAGTTTTCTCGCAAATATATTTCTGCAAATTTGTGAGTTTGGCCTTGAGACTTGTTGCAAAACAGACTTTGAGGGGAAACTGTAATCGTTTAAATTCAAACGGATGATCATTCGGAATTAAAGGGATTCGTGGTACAAACACAGTTTCCCTTTTCGCACATCCAGTTAAAATTGTGGCTTCTACTATATTGCGATGTAAAGCTTTGACTTTAAGCCTGGTCCCATTGCACAGTTTAGGTGATTTCAAATTTTGCAACAACATAATAGGTGTGCCTATACGCAGAATAAGCCTATGATATGGCATACCAGATGATTTCAATGAATTTAAAATTTCAACCGGATAATTAGTTGCATCGTCTATGTTGACTACCGTATCTATCGAATTATATACTTTTTCTTCAAAAGACATCAGCAGTGTATCATTGATAGCCATCGCTTGGTCATTTTTTGGAGTGAGTATAGCAGGTTTACACAACCATTCCATAGGCTTATCATGAATATGAGTATTATCTGGATAAATTTTTGATATTAAATCCTGAACCGTTGTTACAACTGTGCACACATTTTCTGGGATAGTTATCATTTCCTCAAACAGTGGATAATCACCATTGCCAATTTCAAGTAAAAGATCTGCAAATCTACCAGAAAACTTTTCCTCTCCCAAGTATACCCTCATATTTTTTGACAGTTTGAGTATATTAATCTGAGGCCATAAAGTAGATGTTTTAAGACATGACTTGACTTCATCAGTTCTAGTCCCTTTTGGTACTACTGGTAGAGTCTGTTTAAAGTCTCTAGCCAGTAAAACCGTTACACCACCCATTAACCTTTTATTTCCCCTTATATCCTTTAGAGATCTATTTAAAGCCTCAACACCACCCTTATGTGCCATTGTAATTTTGTCCCACATTATTAAGTTGTTAGAATGAGTAGTAATTTAAAGGTAGCATGGGCCGTTCGACCACCCTCGAGCAGTGTAGCTCAATTATTTACGTATTGCATACATATTTTATGGACTTCACCGAACTGCAATATTCCACATTGACGTAAGCGTTACATGTTCTTAACAGTACTGGATTATAAGGAACTACCCAACGATTATCTATATCTACGCCTTTGATATTGACGGAGAATCCACCGTCATTGGTTGAACGTCTCTTGTACTTCGGATAACCGTCATCACCAGTTTGAGTTTCCTTAATGAGATTCTTGGGGTAATGTTTACTGCACGCGTTATCTTTCATACATGGTGAATTTCGATTAAAACAGCCACAAGGGCCATGAATCATATTACATTTAACGATTTCGTCAAGCTGAGGATCACGTATGGGATCGGGTATTTCAGCACAAATAACATTGTCGAATTGATCCGGAGTAATTGTGATGCTGAAGCCATAAAAGAATATGAATATGTGGTAGACCTCTCTTTTGCCATTCTATTGAATACATATAGCATCTCACTTCTCCGAATATTTTACCTTTTGTCAACAAGTTTTTTTTTGACTTTTAACCGAAACACTCTTGCAATTATATCATGTCGATCATATGATCTTTGACCGGGAAGTAAGAGCTCTTTTATCTCATCCCAGCGAGGATTACATATAAAAGTAATAAAAAGGTCAGGACGACCATAATTTCTAACGTAGGTCATAGCATCTTGTATTCTTTTGTGCATGTACGTTGGCTCACCAGTAAAAGTTGACGGGAGTATAACCATTTGGCCTAACTGATTAGCTTCTGTGTCTCGTCATCCAATCGCATCTTTTCATCTTTTAAATGAATATAACTATCTGCACGCAATTTGGCTTGATTGTTTTTGATGTAATTTAGTCTTTTGGTTTCAATTTTGGCGTATTCATCTACCAAATATTGACTGAAAAGTGAACGATAATTAACTAAATAGTTGTCTTCCCCTTCTCTGACTATTATTCTATATGAGTAAAAACTTGATGCAGAGACAGTTTTTTTTAAGCAGTAACTTGTTTTTTGGATCGCGTTGTGGTATATTGATTGCATACTCACCATCCCCCAAACAAAACATTAAAGGATACTGCAGTGCGTCGTATGCTCGATATATTTCACTGATACGGTGAAGTGAGTTACTTCGGTTTTTGAGGATGATGTCTCTTCGATCAAACTGCTGATCTACTAACACTAAAGCAACTCCATTTGCCGTCGGTGCATTATACCTGCTTCTATGGTCTTCTGGTGGTTTTTTATCTGCATGTATTACAACTTTAAATGACTCTGAAGGAGATATTTTATCGATGGCACTTTTCAGATCTTTTATATATGGGTTCACTTGATATAGCATATCCTGTAGTTGTTTGATTAAATTAGGATATTTAGAACACCAAATGTTTGCTTCTCGTTCGTCTTCACCGACAAAATAGATTTGAAGGTACTCTGCGCCCTGTCCGGGTTCAGGTAATATACTTCCAATTAAATGGTAGACCTGTCCTTTGACTTTAAAATTCAGTAAGAAACCGTTTGCTGTTACCTGTTTACCACCAAATGACGTCATCTGAAAACAGGCGTTATATTTTCGAATATTGTCCATGAATTGCACATGATCTGGGTGCAGAGCGTTAACCAAACTGTAGAGAGGTTCAGGTAGTTGTTTTAACCTCTCAAGTTGTACTTTTCCAGTGCTGCAACACATACCAGGTGTCTTATCTTTCCACTTCAAGGCGTTGCACCACTGATACTTATAGGTCATAGAACCCAAAGCTACACAGGTGTCAGTTATATATGCAATATTTGAATCATATGCCATACCTGAATGCACCTTGCTTTTCCATAGACGCATAGTAGTGTTTTCCTTATACCTAGATCTATGCATTTCAGGATTTTCAGCCTGGTGTATTAAAACAGCTTGTATGTGTACATCAGGATTTGTATTTTGATATCTAGACACAGCTTTACGATGTGATTCAAGTTTATTCTGTCTACATTTTTTTTTGTGTTTTTTTTTTTTTTATTTGATTTTTTCTTATGTAATTAGTAAATCTAGCTCTTCGTCTTCTCTTTTTAATTAATGATGACGAAATAGATTGATCTGTTTCATTTGATTGAGATAGTGAAATTTTTGCAGAAATGTTACTGTGTACTGAAGATGCAATAGGTGAATGTTCGCGTTCATCGAATAATACGACTCTGAGTATTGTTTTCTGTAGCAGTAGGAAGATAAGCATCAAAATGTCCATTGAACAAATCTTGTCCAAATCGTAAAAGCTTTACAGGACAATCATTAGATCTGGATTCTGTGTATAAGATACCATTTCGATAAATTTTAAAATTAAAGGGAAATATACATCCCGCTGCTATCAACTCACAAAGCTCACCATAAATTTTATTTTTTATCATATCAGCATAATATTCATTAGCCGTTGAGTAATTATCACCATTTCTATTGTGGGACATAACTGAAAACTTGGTCCAGTCATTCACCACATGTCCGACAATTAGTGATCGCACCTCCATCGCATTGTCTTGTGTTCCATGTATTAAAAAAGAAAGAGCTCGGAATAAACAGGCACCGTCGCCAACAATAGGGACAACAGTATGTTGTTCAAGTTCTCTGTTAACTAAAAGACTTTCTTTAGCCATTTCTTAGGTAATTAAATTAAACAACGTTAAATTAATGCTCCTAACAACAAAAACCAAACACGGAAAAATCTAAAAAACTAATCCAGCAGTAAGCTGTATTATGATACCCCGGTAACATACACAAAAAAAATATTATATGAATATATAAATATAAAAATTACATGTAAAAAAATATTTTTCAACCCTTTAAAATTTCAACCGTTATTTTAAAACCAGATTTCAACCCTTTAAAATCAAAATTTCGAAAAATCCTTTCTTAGCGGATGCCTACGCCATAATAGCTATCTGTATGCCAAATTTCAGTCCAATTCGTCCAATGGTTTGAGCTGTGCGTTGATAGATCAGTCAATCAGCTTACTGTTTTATTATACAGATTTTAATATTGTAAAATACTATCTATACATTTTTCCTTACTTATTCTTATTAGTTACTACCTAAACGCAATAACAAAGATTTTTTTTTTTATTTCTCCATAATTTTATACATTGTTTTGAAAATAATAAACCATTTAATTTAATATTTATATTACGTAGAATGGAATGTTTATCATACAATTATACCATCACTACGGAAATTAACTTAAAATTATAATACTCGGTGCTCATTGCTGATAGACAATACTTATTGAACTTTTATACTTATCGTACTAACGTGTGTTTTTTACGTGGATTTCAAATAATAATAATAATTAAAATAAACATAATTATAGTAATACGGCGTCTTGGTTATGCAATTTCGCTACACTAATTTTATCATTGAGAAAAATTATATTACTAAAGTTATCGATATTTACACGCCATCGTGTAGTTCTTGAAAACCAACCAAAGGAGTATGATTCAAGTGAATTGATATTTTATCGAGCGATAAATTTTAATAGATCGACGATGGATATACTTTTTAAATTCCTTAGTTCTTTCAGGTCATCAATATTGATCAGTTATGATTCCCAAGGCAACGTTTATATAATTAATTAACACACTATAATACGTTTTAGGAAAAAAAAATAATTTTGAGCGAATTTGTTTATCGATTCATCACATACGTACGCAGTGGTGGATCACAAGAGGTACACCTCAATCCACGATGGATGTTTGTCAAGGAAATTACATTTTTTATTATAAAAATATTTAAAATCATTAAATATTTTAATGCATAAATTACCTCAAATATAAACATAAAAAATTGTATATCCTCAACCCCTTCCCTCTATAGAAAAATTCTAAATGTGCAACTGCAGTAGGTGTACATACGGCGCAGGCAGAACCGAAATAAATAACGTTGAAAATAGTTCACGAAAATTTGAAATAAAATAAAATAAATTTATATATTTATTGCTTGTTGTAGAGATTAATATATCTTTCTCGTTCCGGTAAAATATATAAAACTTAATTTTTTTTTTTTTTTTTGAACAGTAAAAAATAAAGTACAATAGAATGTAAAAAGTTGGGAAGAATTCGAGTATTAATAATAATAATAATAATAATAATAATAATAGAAGTAGTAGTGATACATATTGAATGGAGGAATTTTTTCTTAAATTATGAATGATCACCGTATAATACATGTTTTGAAATTGTTGAATAGAAGGCACACGCAAGAAAATGTCATGACATCGAAGTAATTCCAAAATTAAATTCTTTTATACGATATGGTCGAGTCATGACCAGCTAGATAGTAGATAGACGCGTACTGAGAAACCTCGTTATGGAAATATCGTTACTATTAAATATTATATTATCTCCCGTTTTAATTTCGCAACATTTTATTATAAAATATTTTGTATTCAATTTATTTTTTTTTTCGGAATATTATTTCTGTTAGAGTAGGTTCAATAACAAATCGACTCTAATATAAAAAAAAAACATGTGGTTTTCTAACAAGAACGATAGTCACTGTAATTCGAAACGTCGACCGATAACTCCACATACTCAGCCATCATGTAAATTCAATAAAAAAGTGCCATGAATCTTTTTTTTTTGTGTTCGATTAACCGCAGACATTCCTTTACAATCGACACAAAATCGAATGTACCAATAACACGAAATTCATTGCAGAACTTTTGAACGATTTGACGAGTGAAAACATAAATCTAAGGTTTGATTGCATCGGAAAAATATTGAAAACCATCACTCAGAAATCAGTTTTATGCCTTATATCACAATATCAAAAGCATTCAAAAAATGAAAGCCTTGGAATTTATGAAACGTACTGCACTTCGGGTTGGCGTGGCCAATAATATAATATAATACGATTATAATTACGGCCTGAATAATGAAATTATATCACTGCAAAATTTAAAACAAACTGATGAGTACCTCTTTTATAAATTAAGTAAGACAATTTAGCTAAACAATTATTTGACTCGCGTAATTATAATCATTATATGATATTTATATATTATACTGCAAGGTAATTCATCAAGCTGCTCATCCTCACTGCTTCTTATACTAATGAATGTATTCATTAAACTCTGATATTTAAAATTATTTAATTATACTTAACGATCATATTTTAAAATGCTGTAAAACCCCTAAATACCGGACACTCTGTGTCATCGAAATTGTGTTCGCTATTCGGAAGTGGCTGTTGTTTGAAGGTATCCGTTAGGAGAGGTTTTACTGTGCCTAGATTTACTATAGACCATTTAAGAATTTTATTAGTGCGAGATATTAGCTACTTTTTTTTCAAATAAGAATCACTCATTTAACTGTAGATTATGAAACATGATGAGATGGTTAACTTTGCGTACTAAGTTTATTATTACAATATATATTCATAATAGTAAGTTTGGTAGATATGGAAGGAATAATATTGTTTGATAATATACTTAGTGTACTTATCAATAATATATAATTTTCTAATAATTTACAATATTCGAATAAATCTTCCTAATATAATCAGTAGATGTATCATATATTATATTTCTTTTCTTTTAAATTAGTTGGACTTTCCAGTAATTATTTCTTGTTTAGAAAAGTAGAAAAACTTTTAAAAAATGTTGTGATAAATTTCTTAATGAAAAAAAAATTGCAAAATTTCGTGATTTTTACATATTTTCTCGAAATTTTAACTTTAGATGCTTATAAAAAATTATTAGAGGTTTATGCTCAACTTTTTTTTTAATTGTCACTTACAATAAGTTATATTTAACATTGTATTCCTTTTCAACTTCTTTGGCCAACTAAAAAAAAAATTATCGACAATAATAGAAAAAAAAATAAAAAAACCTGAACACTTTTTATGTTTATAAATAGTTCAAAAATGTCAAAATATTTTGAAAATATTATGATGTATAGAAAATGCTTATATATAAATATTTGGTGAAAATTTCATGTATTTACGGTTATTATTTCTTTTGTTACATTAAAAATACAAATAAATATTGTATAAATTTTGCTTTACAAAAAAATTTTCATTTTTCCTTATTTATTTTTTTTTGTTTTTCCCGGTGCGTTTAAAAGTTATTGAAAATTTTTTACTTTTAACCCCCCAATGTATCAACTAGATTCACTTTCCTATCAAAAAAGATGCTGATGAAGAAAATCGGAACACTTTTATTGTCTTAAAACGTGATGACAGACACAAAAAATAAAAAAAAAACACACAAAACATTGTAAAATCAATACATTTATCGTTCCACTAAAATACTAATAAATATCCGAAGAATATGCGTATGAGACGTATTATAATTATTGATGATTATCACAGTCAATGCACACGAGATACGATATCATTACTAAAATTATTGGGCCGAATCATTTTGCGTTTTTCTTTTAATAAAAAATCTTTAGTTAAAAAAAAATAAAATTGTGTGGAGCTAAGTCCATCCGCGAATGGCTATTAATACTGTGTTTGCAAAACAAAAATATTCTGTAACAAGGGTAGTGGCGTATAACGGGAATTGATTAACTTCGTAACAATTATACTAGAAAGATCGTTTTATAAGCACACGAGTATTATGATGATATTATTAATATCGATGTTAATAACTATTGTGACATAGTATTACATTATCATCATCATAACGTTGAAAGTAAACGACCGAAATGACAATAAAATAAATTGCCATAAATCAAAAATCGATTTTATTACGAACGGTAGTTTTTAAATCGATATCAGAGCCTCTCTAAAAATTCGACTCTTGTGGTCTTGTACACAATATCATGTTCCTTGGCGATATACAAGTATATTAAACATTGAAAAAACACTAAACAGATATTTATACTATCTCCAGAGAAGCGTAGACCGTTTACCATCCTTTCGTTATTCTGTATAAATATAAAACGGCATTACTTTACGGATTTCTTTTAGTTTGACCTTTGAGAGGTTTGAGCTGTATAGCTTTTACCTCGATGAAATCGTATATCGATAAACATTGATACAACTCGTTTGACAATAATAATATGTACCTAAACAAATTTTTTTATCCTTTCGAGTCCAATACTGTAGTAATTTACTCATGTCATTATAACATTTCACATAGGTATGTACGCGAAACAAAAATAAAATTGTTCAAAACACATGGACTATTTAGTATATTCGATTTATCGATCTTATCCCAGTAGTGTACTACGTAATTCACCAAGCACGGGCAACCCCGATTTTTCTTTAATGATCAATGTAGTAAAATTCTGATTTTTGATATTTTTAAAAATACTTAATAATACATTAAAAATAATATATTTATTATGCTACCTAAAAATTAATTTAGATTCTAAACGGAGTAATGAATATATTGATTTTGCAATATTGTGTATTTTTTTTTTATTTTTTGTGTATGTCATCATGTTTTAAAACAGTAAAATTGTTCCGATTTTCTTCATCAACATATTTTCTAATAGGAAAGTGAATCTAGACGGTACTTTGGGGGATCAAAATTGAAAAATTCCCAATAGTTATTAAACGCGCCGGGAAAGATAACAAAAAAATTAAAGAAAAAATGGGAATTTTTACCCAAAGCCAATTTTTGATAAAATCAATTTTTATTTTTAATGTAACAAAATAAATGATGACTGTAAATACGTAAAACTGCACCGAACATTTTTATAACCATTTTCTATACACCACAACATTTTCAAAATATTTTGACTTCTTTGAGCTATTTATGAGTATAAAAAATGTTCGGGTTTTTTTATTTTTTTCTATTATTGCCGATAAAATTTTTTTTAGTTGGTCAAAAAACTTGAAAATGTAATACAATGTTAAACATAACTTGTTGTAAATAAAAATTTAAGTCTCTAATAGTTTTTTATAAGCATCTAAAGTTGAAATTTTGAGAAAAATACTTAATGAATAAAATAATTTTGAAGTTTTTTTTTTTTTATTAGGGAATTCATAAAATGTTTTGTATTCAAATCTAAAGAAATCTAAAATTTAAAAATTCAACATAACGATCTTTATAAGTTTTTCCAAAACTTATAGAGATCGATTTTTTTTTAAAAAAAAATTACCAAAAGTAAAACTAATATTTTATGAGCGTTTGAAATTAAACATTGGATATTCGCCCATTTTTCCGGAAACAATTTTCTTATTTTAATGTAATTTAAAAAGGAATAAATGTAAACATTTGAATTATTCACCATATGTTTAGATTATCATTTTATACACAAAAAAAAAAAATAATAATAATAATAAATAAATAAATAAATAGAAAAAATGTTGACAATTTTTAAACTAATTGTATGCCTAAGAAGTTTTCGGTTTTCTCAATTTTTTTTCATTAAATATTGATAAAATAATTTTATTGGGTCAAATTTCTTAAAAGTCTAATACTAGATTTTTCATAAATTATTAAAAGAGCAAAAGAAATATAATAAAAATATATAGACAATTTTTTTTTTAATCATTTAAACTTCAAATTTTAATCGAAATTGATCATCAAACATTTACAAAATGTTTTGTTGTTAAAAATTTATAAAATCCTCAATTTTTATAACTAAAGATTCAAAATTCAAAACAAGATTTTTTGTAAGTAGTTTATAGTGTAACCAAAAAATCAAAAAATTATATTAATAAATAATTTTTACGAAATTAAATATTTAAATAAAGAATAACAATGTTATCTATTTAAATATAATTTAAAAATATTTTTTGAGGATTCTTGAAACTTTTAATGTATATTATTATATTTTATACACTTAATTATTTTTTTAATATCATTAATAGCTTAAAATATGTACACTTAGTTATGTAGGCTGACAGACCGTTTTTGCTCAGAATCGTTTTTCGTATACAAATGTAATACATCCATGAAAGCGACTCACTGGATATCTACTTTACAGCATAGTAGTACACACTTGCCGACCTTTTTATACTTAGTTTTGTACTACTTACACGATATACCTATAAAAGTCGTTTTGCAACAATTGTAGGTGCTGTACGATTGGTGTTTGGTTGATTGTGAGCGGCTGAGTGAAGCATCGAAGTCACTTCGTCGTGAATTTAAGTTTTGAATAGGTAGGTACCGAAGTCGCGATATTCCGTGGCATTCGTATTGTCATAACGAATTCGTGCGGATCGACGGTCGTCGTTAATTCTCAGAGAACCTTATTATTTTCAAACTTCAAATAAGTAATGGGTTTACGAGGGAATCGTGTTACTCGGACTAATAACGGCAAAAGTTAAGAAAATGTCGCGGTGTGATAATGAGCCATAGTTTGAATATTTTACCATATATTATTATTATTTATACTAAAAAAAAAATGTAACAATATACACTCGACGAGATATCATATTACCCGCCCGAGTGTACGTCATCGATACAAATATAAACATCTACATTATTATTAAAATAACAATGTGGTTAGATATCTTTTTTTTTTTTGTAGGATTTACAGCACGCGATTTTCATCATCTCAACCAAAATAATATTTTTAGCAATAATATTTTTACGTAAATAACATTAAATTACGATTATTTCCGGGCGTAATAATCCGAAATTCGAATTCAGAGAATCGCTTATAATTTGGTAAATTATCGTAATTTGTAAATATTTTTTTTTTTTTTGTTTTTCCATAAACTTTCATGACGAAAAGAAATTTGTATATCATTATGTTTGTTGCTCAATAGTGTCGAATTTCGATTTTCGAATGACAAAACTTATTTTAACTTAAATTTCATTTTGGAATATTTTCAAGAAAAATATTTGATGTAATAATAATATATTATGGTTCACGGTTTATTTTTTTTAATATCACGTGCCAGAATGTTTTAATATTATTTATGATTATATAATTGTATAAAGTTTTGATTCGGGGAATAGAAAATATTGTATAAATATGTATCTGAAGATATAAAACAAAGTTGAATTGTTTCTCTTTATATCAACGCTCGATTGAAAAGATTGATTTTGTTGATAATAATAAAAACTTATTCACCAATTTTATATGTACGAGTGATTAAAAAAGTATCTGTAAGTGAATTATTATTTTTTAGAAAGAAGATTATCTCATTGGGAGTCAAATGTTTTGATTTTAGGTATTAATTCATACAAATTTAGTTGATACTATTTTATGACTATAAAATATGTTATTTACAATAGAGTTATATATTGGTAATGCATTTAACTTTTTAAATCACAAACATAGAATACTGTGTATGCAATATGTATGTTAAAATACCTACGCTGTGAAAAAGTCAGACAGCGCAAAAATATTTAATGGTTATTAAAAAATTATATTCCATTTCAATCAGAGGTCACAATTTATTACCCAATGATAAAATATAATATAACAATATAGATTATGTATAAGGGTTGAAAATGATATGTTCAATTAATTTCAAAAATATAGTTAAAATTATAACTTCTCATCTAAATAGGGTACTAAAAATTGTGGGAAATTCTCAACGTATGAATTATAACGCATGCTAAACAAATATAAAATAGGCATTTTACCGGACGAATTTCAAACATAGAGGTAAACAAGTAACGTATTGTATTCCTTGTAGTTTCCCTTTTTTAAATTGTTTTCATATTAATTCATTTTCATTTTTAACGTGACAAACAAAGAGTGACAACGACTCGGCACTCATAATTATACACCGTAAATCGTTGTTTATCATTTCTTATAATATTAACGACCGAACAATTTACATAAATTAAATATTCAAAACATTTTAAAAAAGAAAAATGATAACGATCGTTTTAATGTTATCATTGTGCACTACAAAAACGGGTAAGCACCAAAATAATTAAACGTTTCATTATGCACAATAAATAATGATACAATTTGTAATATTGATACATTTATAATGATACTGAAAATATGCAAAAACCTGCCCAAAATATTGAAAAATTTCGAATAAAAATCACTATCGCATTTTATTTCTATTCTTTTTTTTTTTATACAATTTTTATAACATTAAATTCGCAGTGAATAGTTAAACATATATCTACACAGATATCAATAATAATAATATTTTTGACACATATTTTAACTTTGAACGATATTGCATTTTTTCGATTGCATTGTTTTACTTTAATCAGAATATTATTAGTCAGTTTTGAGATTTCTTTTCGTAATGTTTTTTCAGATTTATTAAAAATGTTGCGGTACTTTGCGAAATGCACAGTAACACGCGTGTCAAATAATAACATAATGCACACAACTGCATACAATTTATTATCATTTTTAAAATTTTCAACAATTATTATTAGCTCCAATAACTACACTATCCTCATAGTGAAATGCCATGCTTTTTCCTGGTACAACGATTTATCACTGCTTTCAAATTTAATATCGCAAGTCACCACACAACACCACACATTCTCATCAAGCTCTTTAAGTATACGATGAGTACGTATTGTTAGATTACTCAAATATGTCATAAAGATTGTTTATTTGTTTGTTTTTGTGAATGGAATTTTTTTTTCGGAAATTCATATTGTATACACAGTATACGCATATTTGACATAATTTATAAAATAACAATTTCTATTTTTATTTTTTTTTATTATTTATTTATACGTCTCGTTTAAGCATATCTCGCCGGAATAGAGACGGAGAGTTTTACATTATTGTATACATATTTACACGAATAAACGAATTGTTTATATAATACAACAGACGGAAAACAACGAAGAAGAAACAAAAATATATAAGACTGTTTTTATTTTTGCGTAGTTAAGAACTAACAGCGTTATAAATGTATATCACATTAAGACAAATTTAAACGTAAGTATCATATACGTTGAAAACTAACTTTATTTTATATTTCGTAATTATTTTAGTTTTTCTAAGTTGTATACTTAGCATTTTTTTTTTTTTTTTTAGTTTCCATACCGAATCATGAAAATGTAATACGTAAAATCAAGATATTTTAAACATAGATAATTTAACTAAAATATTATGTTTGTACTACTATCAGACAAATATTATCAACCTCGTTCAATGTATTCCAATTTCATTAGGTACATAAAATCGAAGAGTCCATTAAATCGTTAATATCATGGATTTTCATATCTGGTGACATAGTAATATTTAAAATCTCCCTTGTAATAATAATATTCATTTAATTTATACATAATGTGATAATAATATACGACGTGTTAGATTTCATATCTGTACGCAGCACTGTATTTCCTTGCATTTAATAAATATAATTATAACATTAATACAACAGTAAATAAAAATGGCCGTTACTGTTGCATAGTGTAATGTTATCTACTGTAATAACTCAAAATCATTATTATACGTCCGTAGGTAGTCTATCTTTTTCCTATGTTGCTATAATTTAATAGTGCGTTATTAAACATAACATTCTATTGATACCTTATATTGATAGGTAAAAAGAAATAAACTAACCCAATTTTTACCTAATGAATAGTATATGTTATATCGTATTACTAAAAATCAACAGTTTTTAAGTTAACCACTAGAATAAGTAAGTATTTTGTTTCTAGGAAACATTAGTTTTATCAGAATACACGAGTACTTTATTACAATAGATAGCCATAATATAACTATTTACAGAAAAAAAAAACAATCGATTAGGTGAACACGAGTTATAATAACACAATATGATTAAAAGTTACTTATTGCTGAAACTAAACACATTTCAACAGTTCAATACACACAATACCTTTATAGGATCGATAATTTAACGCTCAAAATGGCTTTTGACTTTTGATTGCAAGAAGGCACTGAAGTATGAAACATAAATAGCTCGGATTTCAAAAAACAGTGTTCGGGATGTCGAGGCCTAATAGCCAACGAGTTTTTCCAAACCAATCAAGTTTTGCCATCTTTGTAGTAATATAAAATAACATTTCAGAGTGTGAATAAGAGTTTTTTTCAATGACACATGGATTTGTGTAATGATTTTCGACGAAACAACTGTCGTATCCACCTAATTATTATATTATCAGTAGTACTGATCGATTTTCAAAGCATATATATATATATATATATATATATATATATATATATATATATATATATATTTATAAAACAATAACAAATAGCTGAAAATCTGGAACATACTACATTAATATTACCAATATTATTATTAATTTTAATATGTAAATGTTGTATTGGCTGTCAACCGTTTCCATTGTAGTCAGTAGCTATGCCTATGATCATACAACGTTTTATGCACTGCAAAATATAATTTTATTTTATTATTAATTATGTTAATGATATTATTAACACGGTGCATTATGTTTACATAATAATATAGATTGTACAAGATGTGATGCGTGTTATTATTACTTATGTATAATATTATAATACGTTGATAAATAATTCTAATTTGGTATCGAGTTTGATCAGACCGATATACAGCGTTTAATTAATGTTGTTAAATATTTCAGTTTAGACTCATAAAATACATTAATATTACGTGGTAGGAAGCATATAGGTATGCTGTGCACGCTTCGCCTTACTCGTTTATAATCAGGAAAATACAGGGTGATTTTTTTAATGTAAAACAATTATTTCGAAAACATTTTATTGAGAACGCCAATGCACACAAATCGAATTTCTGACGAGTAGTCAATTACATTGAAGGTATTTAAAAGCATAGGTGGGTGGAGAATTAATGACCCGATATTTTGCGGGATAAAGCTGCTGTGCCAAAACTTCACTCAACCAGTCTAAACTTTAAACATTAATATAGTTTACTCATTTGAAATTCAATTAATCTGTTTTTTTTTTTATTCTGCTCCGGAATATGAAATTAAAAATAAAATGTCCACGAATTGTCATTCAAAAAAATAAAAACTTTCAAAGATTAAAACGGTATAACGTATAATAGCATAATACCATAATTTTTAATCGGAAATCTTCTTTTGTACGATGACTATAAAAACGTGTTTAAAAAATATTCTGCTAAATATTTGATTATTATTTTGGGAATAATGATTAACTTACTTTATACATATCATCCTGTACAGTATAATATAATATTATAAAACGCTAAACAGGTAGGTAAGTAGGTACACGCATTTACGTAACACGTCTCATATATTATATCCTATCATCATAATCGTGCTGTGTATTATGCATAATAACTAATGAGATATCGTGTGTTGTCGACTTTAATATTAATATTATAATAATTTTAAAGCTCGTACTATCGTACGCGTAAAAGTGTTTACGTATAACACACAACGAGGCAGCGTTTGTATGATATTAAATTAACGGTCTGTATATTTTGGTTTATCCACCAAAGTCACTCAGGATGGATACAACAGGTAAGGGTTAGGTAAAGCAAGGTCTTGGAGAAATATTCAAATAGCTGTCAATAAAATCATCCTAAGCCGTCAAAGTCTCTATAAAGCATTTCATACACATTTAAAAGGGATATTAAGCGTGATTTGGAGAACTAGTTTTCAAATTTTGATTTTCGAAAGTCAAAATATTAAAAACCAGCATGCCAAGTCACGTACAACACTGACCAAATTCGTAATCTAATTTTTAAAAAATATCTTTTTATCTACCTATTTCTTTGAATAAAATGGTTATCTGATACATTATAATCTAGATAATTGTTTGTGTAAACATCTTCAGTGTTATTTCTAGATATATTATTATCTATATTATATATTAAAGCTTATTTATTCGATTTTTTAAAAGTTATTCTTTTTCATTTATATTCATTTCTTACGTGTGCTTAACTGTTGTTATTTTGTAGTATATTGTTTGTTTTCCGAAAAACTATATGGATAATTATTGTATTTCATAAACACGTATTTGTGAGTATAAAAATTGAAACTAATAACATGAGTAGATATTTTCTCAACTTTGCAAATGAATTATCTTGGAAATCATATTCGGCTTGAGGCTCACGCCCAAAATCCAAAGGCAAAACACTTAACAATCGTTCACATATGTTTCATCCTATACAAAATCAAAATAATCAATCCTTACAAAACTAATACCATACAAATATTTATTACAGCTGATCTGGGCGTATGGTTTGCAAATCTGAAGTTGCACCTAACCGTCTCAAATATGATGAATTGTCTGTTATCTAGATGTTGGGTTATATTTTTATAACACTATAAACACCTATACCATATCACTACAGTATGTAACGGTCTGGTGTGAACTGAGGTTTGTCGTAAGTATGATTGACGCCTTAACAGTGTAGGCAACTAATGCAGTCTACATTTTATACTTTATATAGAAATCACGAGAAAACCTGAAAAAACATAAAGAAATGTTTTTATTATACCGTCAAGTTTGCGTTCATCGAACAAAACAAAAACTGGACAACTGTACTTTCGGGTCGATGACGACCGTCAGAAATCATTTTTTTGACAAAACTGAAGACAAAGTGTCATCGGTTATAGATTCTATAAGACTATAAAAATAAAATATACAGGGTAGGATCAAAAAGTAGTAGGACTAAATTAATTACAATTTTTTTATTGAATTAATCGGTACAAATCCTTAGTATTCCTCGAAATACCACTATTGTGCTTCGACACAATGCGTATAACGCGATTCCCACTGCGCGTACGCCTTCTGGAACTCGCTTTCCGGGATCTTCTTTAGAGATACCGCCACGGCCCCTTGGACGTCTTCTACAGAGCTGTATCGATTTCCCTTAAGGTCCCGCTTGAGCCGAAGAAAGAGGAAAAAGTCCATAAAAAAGAAAGGTACCATATCCGATCTGTAGGGGGGTGAGGCAACGTGGTAACCCTGTGCTTGGCCAGAAACTCCCTCACCAGCAGCGAGGTGTGGCACGGCGCGTTGTCGTGGTGAATCTTCCAAGACTCGGCGATGTCTGGCCGCACGTGGAGGACGCGTTTACGCAACCTGTCAAGCACGTTCACATAAAAAATGGCATTCAATGTTTGTACGCCGGTCGGACTCCAGGAGTGCCTTCACTTTGGTCACATTTCCATCAATCCTTGAAGTTGACGGGCGACCGGCGCGCTAGTCGTCTTCGACGAGCTCCCGCCCTTCCCGGAACAGCTTATGCCACTCGAATACTGTTGAGCGGCTTATGGCAGCATCCCCGTAGGCGTCCTCAATCATTTCGAGGGTCTCCGTCGCTGTTTTTCTGAGCTTGACGTAGAATTTAATAGCGTAGCGTTGCTTGAAATTTTTCTCCATCTTGGATTGCGACGACACTTCTAAACAAAGATTCACGAAAATCGACGTGCTTACTCTACGCTTACCCGCAGGTGACTGGAAAAAATATCGGTCTCTTCGGAAGGCTCTCCACTACCACGCCCTGGTGGTCCAACCCCCCTCCACCGCTCTGTTCACGCTACAGAAATTCAGTCCTACTATTTTTTGATCCTACCCTGTTATCGTACACTACTTTTTGTTTGTGGCCGGATTAAGAGACCGGGAAAACCCTTCTTTGGCCGCCGGGGAATCAGTCGCTCAGATTTTGTTTTTTACGGTTGTCATATCGATGTATAATTATATAACATAATGTTATTGTTTTCATATATTATCATAATACACACCCAGGGACGGTCGTATCGTCGGCGGGCAGGGCATAAATTATTTGCCGCCTCGTGTCATAATGTGAGCGTCCGAAACGGGCAGTACCGCAACGATGACCCTTTTAATTATGACCGATAGAGGGCCGACCGACGATTGACGATCGAGTGTTGGCGACGAGAAAAGGAAAAAAAAATTATCAAAACGATAACTTATGGCGACCTCCGCCCACATGGGTCTACGGCGCCTATATGAGCTACTCTCTCTCTCTCTCTCTGTACCTATCGCTGGACGCCATAATAAAATATCAAAATAAAATGATGACAGATCGCGGACCCCGCAAATTATTATATATTGGTAATATTATCATCGGTCATTGGACGTCCGCCTCGTGTCCGTTATTGTCGTCCATAACATTGCCCACGCAAACCGAACCGAAAAACCATAATAATTATTCACCAGTAGGCCAAAGTATAAACTAGGTATGGGAAATCGACAAAATTAATCACATAAAAATAAAACAATATCTATATTCGTTTTCATACTAAATAATACTAGCAATATTTTGTTTTTATTTTTAATAACATTCAATTGCAAGTAGTTACTGTAGACAGACATCATTTTTTATCCACTCCTTTTGTATATTACGCCGATGGTTTAGTTTGCAGATATGCAGGCGAGTATAAAATCGAAGTTTTTCATGAAAACTGTTTTAAATTTATTATTTTATTTTTGATTGTTTTACAATTCTAATAATAATACATTATCAATATATCTTACCGAGTATAGACCAATAAAAACATACCCAGTGGAAGGCATAAAAAAAAAGTATATACTACTATATATGCACAAGTCTCGTAGTACAACGCATATTAAACATTTTATGACATAGGAACAATATTATCTTCTATTAAAATACATGTTGCTGGCACCCCCCTTTTCGAATTTCGGTTCAAAACCTGAGGCGATTGTGCTTTGTTAATGCTTTATCCCTTTCAAAGTTATTCGCATTTTTTACAGGGGTGTGCCGGAGACATGCCAGCACCCTCATTTTGAATTTTGGGTCCAAATTGGTTTTATTCGTTTGTGCTTTTAATCCCGTTGTTAGTGTTTCATACCTTCTGAAGTTATTAGCATTTCGAACGGAGGGGGTGCTAGAAATGTACTAATACCGTGTTCATCCTTTAAAGTTTTAGGTAAAAAAAATGTCAAAATCTGTTTGACATAGGTATATAATATATGTAAATAAGTTAGGAAAGCCCACTCTATTGAACGTGCTAAAATCCTGGTTTCTAAACGTATTTAGTAGATATTAAATAAACTATAATCTTATATACGTACAATTTATAAATCATTTGATGAATTGAATATGCTTATGTATAGAAACTTTTAATTAAATATCTTAATATTTAACTGATTTTCTAGCTATTAACCTTTCAGAGAGCATACCATTATTTGAAACAAGAGTAGTCGCACATTGTAAATTTTACAACAGTCCTAATATGTTGTGATAATTGTATATATATTGAATAATAAAATAAACAATACAGGTACGTTGCACAGAGTTGATTTTATTTAAATATTATTATAATTATGTATTTATTAAAAAATCAATACGTCTTATCACATAAAAACTGAAAATTATTTTTACTATTTGTCTTCAGTAAAAAAAAAAACATTATATAAATAATGTCGATTGTAAGCATGTACCAAAAACGTATACAAATAATAAAAAAAAAACCATAATATATAAAAAAAAAATAAAAATGTATATATTATATTACCTAGTGATATAAAACAATACTTAATTTTGTTTTTATTACTACACAAAAATAAAAATTTCAAAAGAATAAGTCAGGTACACCGAACGAAGCGATTTGTATTTAGCGTAGAAGCACGGAATGACACGTGTTGTATTTTGCGACAACACGATAAGTACTTCATCGATTGTCTACAATAAAGTGAACTGAAACACTTCAAAAATAGTCTAAAACGTAGATAATAACATTTTCGAGGAATACTCATAACCGCCGATAAGATAAAAAAAAAATAATATAAGTTGAATAAACAAATAAATATAAAACTGTTGTATTATTTATAACAACGCTTCCGCTAGAAGGTTAAGAAGACACATTAAAACTCATATTTTTATACCTTCGAACCTATTTTAATATCAAAAATATGAATTATGTACTGTTAACTAACGGACGGACATAACGGGGATATAAGATGTTCTTAACATAAGACTTTTTGATACATTTTAGTGAAATATCATAGATTTTGGGGATAAATTCTTTAAACCTGTGTACTTTGATTTTTACAAGATATACCTAATAATTACGCAAAAAAATAAAATGTAATATTTAAAATATTTATAAATTGTGATATTTAGTTTATTATTATTATTATTATTGGGGATGCATAGTGATGTACTAAAATTATTATATAAAACTCATTCCCAAAATATGTAATGATACGTTTAAAATTATTAATGACAAATCATAATCAAGAGTTTTGAAGTACTTTTCTTTTATAAAATAAAATAATTATTTATTTTTCTTGGGAACTTAAGTTTTGATTCATTCATTTATACATAATAATTCTTTTATATTTAGTATTAATACTAATACATGAATATATTCGTTTATACATAGACAGAAAATCGGTTAAATATTAAGATATTTAATTTATTAAAGTTTCTATAGAAAAGCATATTCGAGTCACCAAATGATTTATAAATTGTACGTATATAGTATTATAGTTTATTAAATATCTACTAAATACGTTTAGAAACTGGGATTTTAGCATGCTCACAGAATGGGCTTTCCCAACTTGTTTACATATATTATATATCTACATCAAACAGTTTTTGACATTTTATTTACTTAAAACTCTAAAGGATGAACAAAAAAATTTTGTTGGGTCAAATTTTTTGAAAATCTAATACAAGATTTCTTATAAGTTGTTAAAATAGTAGATAAAAAATAATAAAAATATATAGATACAATTTTTTTTTTTATAAATATTTAAACTTCGAATTTTGACCGAAATTCATCATCGAACATTTGCAAATGGTTTTGTAGTTAAAAATGTATAAAATGTCTAGTTTTTATAGCTAAGGATTGCAAATTAAAAACAAGAGTTTTCGTAAGTAGTATATAGTACGATTACAATAATATTGATGCACGATTTATTGGTCTATTAATCTTGACAAAATAATCGAGCGCGACTGGTAAATCGACTTTGAATGTTTAGTACAAAATTAGTATATATGAAATAGTAATTTTAAGTAAGACTGTTAAACTAATAATATTTTCGAATAAGTCCCGACCGCCATACCTGCATGTTTCAGAACAATATTCATATAACCTATCACTTAGTATCGGGCAGACAGTCGCCGCCTATTTTTTTTAATTTGAAAAGTAATTGCGAGAAAGTGTTTGCGTTTTTAAACTTCATATCATCGTCGTGACACCAAAAATAATTAAACTACTTAAGTCGACATATTGCCACGTCAACCGTAAAATATCGAACGACGGTCTGTCGCGTATACGCAAACATATCTAAATAATACGTATGTCATCGATACGTTATTATGTCGTCGTTTAATATCCTACGAGTGTTATGCATTACTATTATAATAATATATTATTCGAGACGTTAACTGTATGCGTTTTCCGCCCGGTTTCTAACATCTAAGTAATTGCAAATTTCTCATTATTTTTCAAAAGAAAATCGGAAAGAAAACAGGATATAATATAATGCCGTGATGTACAATTTCGAGTTAAAAGTTTTCTTAATAGATTAAAAACGTCCTCTCTGTGTCTCTCTCTCTTTCTCTATCTCTATCGCACTCTACCTCTATCCCTCTCTTATTATTATTATAATTTTTTTTTTACTTTTTTATTTAAATGTTGGTAGTTTGGTACATTCTGTTATTATGATCGGGTTTTATTTTTATTATAAAATCGTACGAAATCTTTAAAAAAAAATATTTAAAAATTAGGTATTAAAGTTTAATTAAATATAAACTGGTTATATATAATAACAACAAAACAACAAAATAACTTTGTAAACATATATTATCAATATTATAGAACTCAAGTTCAACATGATTAAATAAAATAAATATGTTTAATTTATGTTTAAGGGATGACTTCGAACCTTGTTTTTGTTGTGTCAATTGTGTACACTGTGTATGCACTCTTAAAGTACAATAATATGAAGATATAAATTTTACGATTTTCATTTCGTGTAATTTTATAGTGCATACATCAATAACTGGGAGTATAAGGTTTACATTTTTTACTCGATCCAGAAATTATCTTTGAACTGTTTAATATAATATCTTTTTTAAAGTTGTTATTTTTTGTACTTAAAGAATATGCCTGATAACATTTTTCAGTGAATAATATTAAATCAAAAATAAACATTGATACAAATTTCAGTTTGCCTCAATTTTTAAAATGTGTAAAACAAACATAATCTGTTACTGGCATTAATGAATAGTTATGATCCTTATTAAAAATATCTTTATTTAATATTATATCTTCACAAAATGAACATGGAAACTTTTCAATACATTTATAAGCTGTATTCCCTGTTATATAATAAAGAATATTTTTTTAGTAATGACTAAAAGTATTGACATCTACATATGAAAATAACAATACTTCTTCGATTAATTCTTCAACAATACATTTTTTTTTATCAATATAAATACTTTTTTCATGTGACAGAGAAAAAATTCCAAACGAAATTGATTCAGCTTTGTCTTCTAAATCTTAACAGTTGACATTTTTACTGGGTAAAACTGAATTTCTATACAACATTTTACGAATATTCCATTTGAATTAAAGAGTAGGAGGATTATTGTTTCAACCCCCTGGAAATTTAATACATGAAAATGTAATTTTTGCATGATCATGGGATATTTTATATGGTAGAAAATATATTAATGATTCATTTTCTCTTGTTAATAAATCTAACACTAAAATTTTATTGTTTAAAGTATTAATAAAAAAAAACCTACTGCAATGGTTTTCCTACGATGTTGTAAATTATTTTTTTCTCGCATTTCAATTGTAAGATATAACTCTTAGAACTCCCAAATATTTCTTTCCAAACTAACTTACCAAATTACTTAATTTCATAGAAAACTAAAATACTTTACCAAAACTATTTCTAGCGTTCATAATGTCAAATATTTTATCGAAATTTCTAATAAATTCAATAGTAACAGTAGCTTTTTAAAAATCATTATTATATGATTGTAAGAATTGTATTTTTGTATTTATAAAATATATGTAATAAATTTAAATTATAGCTAAGCTTTAAATTTTCAATTTTCTGAATTTCATAAAGTTTTTTTACATAATCAAATGATATAATATTGTCTGAGTGAGATAATCTTAATTCAGTCATATAATTTCGATACATTTTTATAAGATGGCGAAGATCAAAACTACACTGAACATTTATAAGAGTTTTATTTGAATGAGTAAAAGAAGATTGAATATTTGTATAATCTAAGCTACAACCTAAATTTTCATAGGTCTTTAAATTCGTGATTCTTGTCAAAGATCGAACTGTAATTACACCTTGTAACGGAATCTTAAAATACTAAAACGGCTTTTCTCAAAGCCAACACATAATTGGAAATAGAGGACATTATGACTACGTAAAATAACACGATTGAAGGCATACGCTCCACAGGAGCGTGCGCCTTCTGCGCATCCAACAAAAAACAGACGACCAATCAGGAGACAGACTATATCGACAAACGGGTATATATACCAGCCCGTTTGCCGATATTCAACACTCTTCTCCAACACTTCAAAATCAATAAACTATTGTATACAACGAAGAAGCTGGAGACCACCA
>JACXSJ010000125.1:79285-149277 GCA_014851325.1 Pentalonia nigronervosa | reverse complement strand
CGTGAAACATACTTGTCAAAGGAGATTGTACGTTTTGAAACTAACTGTTATTTTCAATGTTAAAAATACATTGGAGTTCGGCCATTTTGTTCGACACTAATATGTTTTTCGAATTCAGCAACAAAAATTCTATATGACACGATGTCTATCTTATTTTTCATAAAAAATAGATATTGTACACTTTGAAACTAGACCCTTCGTTTGTATGTCCATTTTTTGTTTTATGAAAATAATGATTCCGTCGAATCAAGCCGATGCAACTAATTGTTGAGAATGATTTTACGATGCTCGCGGGAACTTACAAAAAACTTTTTGTATGCAACGGTGGAAAGACGAACGCGCTAAGGTCGTGCGATTTAAACGGCGATTCGTTGTCGACGTTTAACGAAAGGGCAAAACTGGCCATCAAAGATTTGGAGGTGGACATCGAGCGGCAAAGGTTGGCGGCGGCGGAGGCGATGGCGGCGAAGGCTCGAAAAATGTCATCGTCGGACCGGGACGTGGAGATGGAAAACCGATGGCTGGTCCAGAGGCTGTGCAGCATGGAAGATAAAAACCGTTGGCTTATGGTGAGGTTGCGGATGATACGGCTGGTGAACCGGAAGCTCGGCGGGCAACTTCGCGATTCACGAGATGAGAACCTGAAGTTGTGTGAATTCAACGCCAAGCTCGAGAGACGAGAAGCTGAGCGCTCCGCTTGCTTCCGACTCCTAGAAGAAAAGTGCGTTATCATGTCGTCTGTAATCACCGATATGCGAGGGCTCGTCGACTGGAAATAATATTTATTTTTTTCAAATCGGATCTTTTTTTTATTTTTAAGAGCATTTTTTACAATTGTTTACACATTATTTTGATAGTGATCATGTATTTTTATAGTAAAAAATCAATAATTTTTTATAAAGACAATCCAAACAATATTAAATAACAGTGACGGTAATGTATCGATGTCTATGAATATTGTTCTGGTACCTATTTCGTAAATTTTTTGAGTTTCGGGAGTGCTTTTCAATTTATTTGCGATAATACAACATACCAAAATAATGAAAATTTTTTGTCACGGAATTTAGTGCCGATGACTTTTTTTACTAATGAATTAGCCTTTTACCATTTTAAAAGATTGACTCTTGTGGGCAATACAATACACTGGAGGATTGAGTAAATTTGTATAATAAACAATGCTACTATGGTGGAAGTAATAATAATATGTTAACGCAATCTTCAATGCAACTGTGATACCACAATAAAAAAGGGTTACCTAGGTAGAAAATAAAAACTGCTGATGGTATACCAAAAATGTTTTATCTAAATAATACAAAAAAATTTTGAAAAACAGTTTCGTCAAACAATTACCATAATCACCGAAAATAAAAAAAATAATTATATTTACTAATTTATCATTATGAATTTCTAAATGCATATCAAGTTTGTATTACTATAATATTATATCTAATAAGCATCGCCGTAATTTGTGTATTATGTTTGATTTAAAAAATGTTTGTAAAATTTTTATACCAGAGATATAAATTCTTAGTTCGCAAAAAAAAATTGTACTAGGATTGGTACGAAAGCGAGTAGAGGAACCTCAGGATTTTACGATATTATGATTACTCATGTTTAACAAAATTAATGAGTTTAATTTTCGGTAATAAACAATCCGTTCAATACCAGATTATAATTTTTTTCACAATGAACTAAATTTTTTTTTGTCAATGCAATATTTTTTACAACTACATCCAATTTGTATTAATTTCAATGAGCCCAAGGTTGGTCGAACCCCACTCATCAGGTAAACCAATAGTATTTTTTCGATATCAAAATTACATAGCTCTATAATAAAATAGGTCAGTCGGATGTTAAAATATCGTTCCATGTAGCTGTAGTTATAATGAGTTCGTATCGACCACCCAATTTAACAACCCAATTTTTCAAGGTCTTGCTTGGATATTTAAAAAACACAAATGTATTATATTTTATTCAAATGCATTTTTCGTAATTATTTATATATAAATGTATTCAAACAATGTTCTTATTCTTTTATATGCACATACACCGTATACATTACACGATGTACATGTACCTATCTAAAAACAGTAACCGCGGTAGTGGTAATGGCGCATGAGAAACCGTTTGGAGTGTTATGCGTATAAATATGTCAATTACGTGCGTTGATATCATTGATGATACAATTCTTTTTTTTTTTAATATTAACTATTAAGTGGTAAAATGCTTAGAATAACAAGAAATCGGGCATTATGAAATCGTGTGAAACACTAATTAATCAGCCAAAAAATCGTGGTACAAGTCTGGACAACTTGCATTTTTATTTATGATATTCTTGGGTTTTTTCATTTCTTAATTTATATTCAATTGTCAGCTTTGATTGCGCGTTCGTGTATTTTCAATCGTATTTAAATATAGAACACAACTTACAGCCTTGTTGCAACCATCGGGGGCTTCCATTTAGTACCGATATATGTTATCGTATTAGCATAATAATAATATAATTGGATATCGAAGAAACGGATCCGTGCTGTACCCAAATTGCCTATCCATATCGCCGTGTGATCATTATGCTACTTTAAAACACGAAAACAAAACACAACATATTTACTTCGCTGAAACGAATTTGTTTATGCTGGATTATGCAAGCACTACTAGCGTGCTTACTAGATTTGTTAAGTTATGTATTTAATATAAATTCCAAACACAAAAATAGTTAATTTATTATTATAAAACTATATAATAAATTATCAACCAAGATATTTTTTATTTTATTGATCGTAAAAATAATATGTCATAATCATTTTGACGAATAAATCATTTTCGATTATATATCTCCTTTAAGTTAGGCTTGTGATGGAGATAAAAAGTTAAAGATCATTAATAATATAGGTTATTAATTATATAACTATTAAACAAATGCAATTAAATAATATTATTTAGTACATGATTAATATTAACAGTTAAAAATGATTCTACACTATATAAAATAATTAATAATTATATATAATTATACAAATTATAAATAATTAATGACAATTAATTGATAATAAATAAAAAATGAAGCTGGAAAATAAAATATGGTATGCACGGATGTTTCATTAGTAGTTTTATTTTTTTTATGACTATTCTTATTACGGCTTCAACATTAATAGTCATTATCCGGAAAAAAATTAATTTATATTACATTAATATAATATATACAATCATCAAATGATAATATTATAAGGAAGTAAATGTAATAATAATGATAATGACATTTTTTGAGTATTTAAATTCGATTGTAAAACTTAGTTTTTTGAAGGAAATACATTAATAAATTAAAATTTTTATAGATACAATATCTTCTGAGTTCGTTGGCTGTGGAAAGGTTTTTCCCTCTTCGGCTATGCGTGGAAATTCAAGGAGGAGTTGTTTTATAGATATTAGAAATATGTTGCAGAATTCACATGTTAGTCATGGTTCAATTTTGATTAAGTATTTCATTGAGGCTATATTGTATGGCCAATTTTCATATGTGACCATATTATTTGTTCTCGTCTTGTACAAGATGCGAGATACAGATTTAAAGTCAAAAATGTATAAGTAATTATATTTATTTATTTTTTTATATGATTATTATTATGTTTTATTTATTAAATTTTTTTCTCACCTTTAAACAACCGTCTTAATTTTTTTTTTCTTAAAATATGTATGTATAAACCATATTTTATAAAATGTTTTAATTATGTATTGTTAATTTGTTATCACTCTATCACTCTTCTTTGTCAGATGAAATAAATTAGTGAATCAATTAGACTCCCTACTCACTTTACAAGTACCGCTTAAGAGACTTCGAATCACCATTTGAATATATATAACAATTTATTGTACATACTTGTAATATTTTTATGTTAAACGTTTTTAAAGTTAAAATAAATAAGACATAATAATGTAGTAGTTAAATAATAGACAATTATGTTTAACGATAATTTATTTTTAAATATAAAATAATGGGGATTCGTATAAAAAAATGTGCTAAAATTTTTATGTTTATCAAACCTATATTTTTTTAATTAAAAAAAATATATTACATGGTTGTTCCAAAGATTAGTATAGAATTATTACGAGGAGTAAATCAATGAGTTGTTTTCGAACAACTAACTGTTTTATAGAAAAATTATCCGAGATCTTATTATCGGCTAGATAGTGATTTCAAATCAGTAATAAACTTTAGTATGTACCAAGTCTCACCCAATTTCCATATTATTTTATTGAGTTTGTTTTAAAATTTTAAAAACTCAATATAATTTCTATTAGGATTTCGCGTTTAAATTTAATGGTTATAAGTTTAAACTTAAAAATACAAGGATTACTATTCAACAGTAATTGTATAGTTCTTATGAAGTGTGCCTAATTAGAACAAATTATAAATTAAATCGGTTTTGTTTTAATTTAAAACTCCAAAAGGGAACTATTAAAAAAAAAATTAAAAGTCTGTTCTTACAGAGAGGTATGTAATTCTTTGTCTTGATAAGTATAAAAAAAAATACAATTTTATTGGAGATGTATTAATATCAAGTCTGTTGAATGGTTTTAGATTTAATTTGAAAATCTACGATACTTCTATTTTAAAGTGTTCTTGGTTTGATAGCCATTTTATAAATTCAGTTTGTAAAAATTTGAAATTATTTTTACTGCCAAGGTTTTTTTTTTTTTGATTAAAAAATGTAGGTAGCTAACTTCTGTCTTAAAGTGATAGTATCTTTAGATTTTTTTTTCAATCTTCAATATTGCTCTAAATATTTTATAAAAACATTTTAAAATAAACTTTTTGCGTTATATAGTTTTTGTATTATTATAAAAATCTAACAGACTTCTATATTTAATACCAATATCTTGCTATTTTATGTGAACTGTGTTTATAGCTAATAAGTAATACGTTTATTAATTAAGTCAAATTTGCTGTGTCATCATTTCTCAGTATTACTTTTTTACGTTTTTTTATATGTCAACGTTAAATTTACAATGAAAATACATCAATCTATATTAGTAGTATTAGTAAAAAAAACATAACAACAATATTTTAGTTACAGTACAGTTATAAAAATATTTTTAATTAAATTAAAATAATGATATACATTTTATATCATAGATAAGTTTTGAATAGGTTTTTCATCTGCATATAAAATTATATATGGCTCGTTAAAATAATCTATTCTATCGGACATTCGATTTGTTTATGTCGTTTTCACTCTAGAAAACAGTTTTTCAATTGTTTGCTAATTTATAGTTAATTCTATTAAATAAGAACGGATGTAGTGTATCGACTTTAAGTAGTGGACTATCGCTATCGCAGTTTTATGAAGTTCATCGTTTAAAAAACATTAAATATCAGGGTGAAGATGTGCTTTACCTCCGTCAAACATCAAACCTTTCTACCACGAAGAACCCCTGAAATACGGTGAACAATGGTTCGATACTTACGTTACTCATGAGCCGAGTACGTTTCGGTTTTCATAATAATATTATTATTTATTAATAATTATTCAGTTTTTACGCGCGGGTGTATCATTATTGCATATACAAAGCGCCGTGTTACACAAAATTTTCTGTCAATTTCAATAATATTATTTGTAATTTGTTGGCATCTACACGGCGGTGCTTGACAGTGTCGCCTCACATATAAACTCGGCGGCGTGCACAACTATAATTACTGATAAGCATTAAGTGCGGTATACTTTTGGTGGCACCGGTAACTTAATTTTTTGTGTGGTTCGTCAGAGCAAAAATTATCCCAGACGACAGTTATATAGTCATTATGCCTACTGGTTATGAGACCTACAATAATTGCGTTGATACAACAAACATTTCGAGTACGCTCCCCAAATCGTTGAACGTGTAAAAGTGACGGGTTCGATCGCCTAGCGTGATTTTTAATACTATCGAAATCAATAAATCGTACAGAACTGAAAAAATCAAAACGTTTTTTTTTTTAGAAAGCCCAATGCCCATTTCTAAGGACGTTCGTTATCAACGTTTGTTTTCAAGACCGCGATATCGACACGATTGATCGACCTTTGTACTAGATTTGCACCTCTATGACGATTCGTTGCATTGCAATGACGGCGACTCCAGACAAGAGAAAAAAAACAGAAAACAAATGTTCAAATTGCATAAATGTCCGATTCATAAAAATTTCGAACAAGTTGTTTATTAGTTTTATGTATTTAAAGTATATATAAGCGAAGCAGTAGCCAACATTTTGTGAGGTATCTCTGTACCACTCCACTCCGCTCGTCTAATATTTAAAAACTTTTTATATTTTAAAATACACCAAAAATAATTCAGTTTTGAAATAAGAAATTAAAATTAAATGTTGTCATTAAAAATGTAAGAAAATGATAATAATAAAAATTTAAAAATTTTTTTTCCAATAACATTGTTTTTATAGCGTTTTAAATGTATATGTAAAAAAATATTTTCAAAAAGTTAATAGTTTTTGAAGTAATGAATGTCATACGTTAAATGGATCACTCTGACCTAGTATTTTTAATGTTTTTTTTCATTTTTACATATAAAAATAAAAATAATAAATGTTTGAGGTGCTACCGTCGGTCTAAGTCAACAAATCTTGCATCAATTTCACTCTAATATAGTTATATAATTACTTAAAATATTGGTAATTTGTTATATGTACTATAATTATAACAGTTTCAACGCATTATTTTTAATGCCGAAAAAAAATGCTCATAAAACTTAGTTGAAAAATAAAGCCTTGAAATGAAAATGCCGTCAATTTCCAAACAGGCATTCCAATCAATTATCAATCGTTGTCATCACTTTGCACCCTGGTTTAGATTCAACGATGTGCTTCACAACTATTTTAACCTTCGATTTCGAAATCGAAACATTACGAGTTATTGTTACGCTACGTGCAAACACTGCTTCAGATTTCACTGAAAATTATTAACATATCCAAATCCTTTAATTTTTTCGCTCTTGTGATGTACTGATGTCTTCTGTCAAGAAATCCAATGCGCTGGGGTTTCTATAAACTTATTACGATAAGATCATGATAAAATAAAAATTGGTATCTATCAACGGATATTATATACCTAGGTTTTCATCATTCTGTTTTTTCCAATAATATGTCATTTATAATAATTATTATTATTATTATTACTATTACTATTATGTACATTATACTATTGGCTATTATTACTTATTGTGTTTGAAATACACGTTGTAAGTTTTTTTAAATAAGAAATTAAAAAATAAATTTTCGAGCACCAGGTGCTTGCGCTGAGCATTGCTTTTCGGCGAAGTACAAGGAATTCCCGTCGATATATTATAATATTATAGGCACAAATCTAAAAATCTGTGATGGGGTTGGGGAAGGGCTACATTATTCTTAGAAGAATAAAATTGTAATTAGTACATCGCTACCTAATATGGTTTGTATTAGATAAGATTTGATGACAATATTTTAAAATGATCGATTTTAAGACTTACGAATTGTTTATTTTATGAAATAATATATAATAACAATACCTGATAGGTATAATATATAGCATTTTCAAAGTACGGAGCTAAAGTCTTTTATCCCCTCCCCTAAATTCACGTCTGTGTTTATATGTCCAATTCGTATATCGTACACAACAGACATTATCGTCACGACCGACACACGACCAACAATTGCGTCACGTCGCCAACACTCGAGTCACCGACGTTTTCGAAACAATTTTTTTGAAACAAAAAAAAAAAAAAAATATAATTTTTAGTCGTAGTTATCGAGAAAAAAATACGACCGACAATTTGTTATTGCTCTGTCGACCGATTATCGATGTGTGGATGTCGTGGTATGACGTCAATGAGACCATAACGGAAAACCGTTGGTATTACGCAACGATAAAAAAAAATTAACTCGCCAAGCATTTTTTGATTATGTTCGATCACGCGTGTATAATATACCTACTGTACTATCGGCGTATAATTAATATGCAACACGATAAAAAATTTATAGAAAACAAAAAACCCGCTGACCAATGACCGCGCTGTGATAAGAAAAAATTAAAATAATATCATAATATATATTATTATAATAATTATAATATTATTCGATTTCCTGCGGCTGACCCGACTACGGTTCGCGCTTATCAACGTAATATAATGATATTAATTTATTATCATTATCGTGGATCCCGCGCTCCGGTTTAATACGTATATTTATTTACCCACTGATCGGTGGAGATGAATTTTTTTTTGAAAATATTATCACGGCCGTAGAGATAGTCGCATCTGCTGGATACCGACTACAATATTATTATGTCGTAAATCTAATTTTTTTTTCGTGTTCGTCGTTTAGTGGCGTCTAGAATTCGGGCGCACAGATGACGAAAAAATATAAAAACCACAATGTGAGACAAAAAAAAAAAAAATCCTTATGAATTTTATTAATATAATAATAATATAACGTTATATCATTTTAAGCCTCTGAAGAACCGTGTACTTAAATTTTAAATTGTACAATAGTAAATTATACTAACAGTATATTGGCGGTGTTTGTATGTTTGTTGTACATAAAGTATATTTTGAAATGGTTTTGTGCCGTTTTTAAAATAATTTGTATATTGTTCACTAGAAATAGAATATAATTTACAAATATTGTATTAGACTCTTTTTATTTCCAATACCGAGCTAAACAGAAGTTTGAATATCTAATCAAGTCCAGCAATGCACGTGGTCACTCTTGTGCTTGAAATGCAAGCATTTATGACGGACATAATATCAAGCGGTGTACGGTAATTTTCTTGTAAAATTATTACAGAATTAAAATCATTCTGGTGTTTAAATAAATAGAAGACAAGTCAATATAGTCAACGGTATATAAAACCCCATAAAAATATAATAGACGAAAAAGTATATAAAAAATATATTCGTCGTCATGGTTGGCTGACGAGTGAAAAATTGATCAAGTGGTGGTCGATTAGTCAATGTATGAATTAACGATTCTCGACTTTTAAGCTTGAACTATAAGTTTTTTCTTGGTATTTACATCGTAATAATAGAAATTTAAACGATTGCCAATAAATAGGTTGAAAAATTAAATTAAAGAAAATAATCTATTTTATTTCAATAATATTAATATAATAGTATAATATTTCGATTCATTTATCACTAAAAGAAAATAAATACTTTAACGGAGGCTTAATAGGTAGGTATTTCATTATTCCGTTGCCCTCGGTATTCTCACTAAATCCGTTCAAGAGGAGAGATGATTATGATCCCAAAAGTCCGGTTCAAAATTAGAGCACAAATCGTGCAATCGAGCATCGTTTAAGGACAAAATCAATCATTCATTCAATCCATTAATCGGCATTTGTCTGTAGTTAACTAGTTTTATAGAACACTTATGCACTTCGGTGAAATTTTCAGTATCTACATGCACAACAGTATTTATTAAATTATTAAAATGAACCGTTATTACGGTATTAACAACGACCGTAGGATTATTATATAACAATTTGAAAAATTAAAACATCAAAAAAGACTATTGCATCACGACATATGACCTGTCCTGAGGATAATTGATAATAAATGTGAGACAGCCGATTGCAAGTGGCGGGTATCGCATATTAAGTGAAAAAATACAATATTGTCAAAACATAATATTGTTCATAACCAATGATAAAAGACATAAGAATAACGTTAGACCGATTACAGCAGTATCAATTATAGTAACAAACATTATACTTTTAAAGATTGTATAAACTGGCATGCACCTTGTACATTTTATAAATACAACACAAGATGAACTATAGTATAACGGACAACGGTTCAACAAACATAATATTACTGTGGACAATTAGTAAGTTCGGTTGCTCGATGATTTTAAACTTTGACCATTTAAGTATCAAATTGAGTAATATCAAAAAAAAAAAAAAATGTTTAGTTAGAATTTAATACAATATTATAAATTACAGTTGTGTACAGTAATTAATAAATAATTTACTTAATATAATGCAAACCAGTTGATGTACAATATGCACAACAAACTGCATGTTATAATGAATTTCCGGTTACACTTAATAACAAAATCTACTCATGGCTCCAAAAACAAATATTCTACAAAACTACGGCACCCAAATTGATTTCAACGAATACCTCCCAGTAGCATTCCATCTTGACTCGGAATGGTATGGAATTGCACCAACTCTCAGAGAAATTAAAAAAAAACACAAACATTAAAATCTTCTACATTATGGACCTGGAACTATAAACGTTCTGAACATTTAATGACGGCAGGGATTTATTCTCGAGACACTATGGCAACAGTACAAAAACATCTACTACTACCACAAGAAGTCCGGGCAGCACAGAAAAATATAGCCAAATAATCCGTGGGATATTCATACGTATCATACGGATCATAGGATTACGTTTAAAAAGTTTTATTGATGAAATTACCATATCTAAAACAATGGAAGACAGATTATATAAAACGTGGGGATGATTAACCACATTCAGATCCTGCATTTCAGGACTTTGGGCATATTCTTTATCTGAAGAGCAATATCAATATTAATAAGGACCAGCATTAATATGACCATACTATACCAAATCTTTGATTGGAGTATAAGACTTCTAGCAGAGATATTCTCCAGCATAACACACTATAGTTTATGCATAATTTGCACAAAAATTATATATATATATATATATATATGAAGCAGTCAATGCTATTAAGAAAAAAAACTACCTCATTTCTAAACAAAAAAAATCAAAACACCAAGAAGAAAAATGTCTGTCTAAAAATTCGTCCTTAAACCACCAATACTTGTGAGAAATGAATATAATATTAATTATCACCATGATCCTCTGGACACTACTTAGTAATTTAATAATTCAATACCTATCATTAAAGTAAAATATTTGAAATATTTCTCATTAGCCATTATATCGATAAATAAATTGAAATATTTTATACGTTATAATTTTAAATGATAACTAAACATTAGATAATAGTAATGAAATCACTTATCACCAGACTTGTAAACATTATCAGTTATTAGCTATTATTATATGAATACAACAAATAATGGTCAATTAGAGTTATTCCATGGTATTAGTGTAAACCTCAAATTTAACGATTAGAGGATTACACTAAGTATTATTAGATATTAAACTTGAATTTTAAATTATGAAATTCATATATTATAATTTTTTAACTATTATTATTATAACCATAATATTAGCCATAAATCATTTGATTCATTCTTATTATTATTTCTTATTTTATTTTATCTTATTAACTATTAATTATACTTATTCACTTATATTATTATGAAAATTAATATAATTTTTTTTTTTTTAAACATTAAATAATATTTAATAATATAATGTAATAGTGAAAATACATAGGTAAGTACATTACAAATACAAAGGAATTTTAAATTTTACACATAATATTTATAGTAAATGTACAACTAATTTAAGTTATAAACATTTATATTTTTAGATTAATTTATTCTTGTATTAGATCTACTTATTAAGTATTCAATTAAATGTATACTTAAATATAAGAAATGTATATTTATAAAACTTAATTTTTATATTGAAAAATTATGTAATTTGATTCTATTCAATAATAGAACACATTAAATTATTTTATAATGTTATGAGGACATACCATAAAAAGGTTATGGGGGATGTAATGGTGTCTACATTTTATAACTAACATTAACAGAAGTATCATCATCATATTCCTTACTATATATATCACACTACATAGACACAGATGTTTATGTTATGATATATACATCTGTGATTTTATATTGTTACGTCTTCACGATCTCGTCCAAATAAATTGTTTCATCACTTGGATGACACACATTGGCCTCCACCCTAATCTGAATAATCGCAGTCGCCTTATGTAGACTGCCAGCAGCAGACACACGTGATGAGCAATGTCTCATAACAATTCTGTATTATATAGCATTCTGGTTTCTTT
This sequence comes from Pentalonia nigronervosa, assembly GCA_014851325.1. Classification (NCBI taxonomy): domain Eukaryota; kingdom Metazoa; phylum Arthropoda; class Insecta; order Hemiptera; family Aphididae; genus Pentalonia; species Pentalonia nigronervosa. The sequence goes on along the minus strand of JACXSJ010000125.1, from coordinate 137,285 downwards.
AAGTCATAAATATATTCTTTTTTTAAGTATTTCAAATAAATCAATTGTGTTTATTATTAATTAATGATAAATTATAAGAGAAGGAATATTAGACATATTTCTTCCTCATTTGTTCATCAAATATATAACAAATCTGCAGTCAAATTAGAGTGAGTTAATTTGTCATATAATTAAATCCTTACATATTTGTGTATGTTTGTGTGTGTGTAAGAAGGTAGTAGATTAGAGTGCATATGAAATACATATAAATAATATATAAGTAAAAAAAGGTAAATGCGTATGCACTGTGTACGCACTACATTTTGCACTACTACAGTATCTTAATATTAGTTCTCTTAACAACAACACAGTTATCTTTACAGTATATTAATTATGAATTATGATGTATTTGCTATCATAATATGTACAATTTCCAACACATTATTTGAAAATATTTAAAATAAAGTGCTTTTGTGAGTAAAAGTAATTTTATAAGTAAGAGTTTTTTGATTGATTTTGTTATTATTGTATTAGTTTATATATCAGTAAACACTGTTGTTTAACTACCCAATGAAATTTATATTATGTACGTTTTGTCCCATTAGGAAACTGAACAATGTGTGTCTTGCTTATAATGTTATTTTTCATTCCCAGATTTAATAGGTTCTTAAATAAGATTTAGGAACATTAAAACAATTAGCAATGTTAACAATATCTAAATTCAATAATTCATCTATTATTAAAATAATAATAACAATTATAACAATATTAAACAATAGGTAAAATGTTACAAAACATTACAAAACGATTTGTTTATTTAACTAAAATCTATAATCAGTCTTGATCTTATGCGTTAACATTATAAGATAAATATGTCAACATTAACCCTGTGCTTAAAAATTCTATAGATTTTTTTACCCAAAATTCATACTTTATTTCAGTTCTTTTTTTATTATTTCATATTATTAACCATCTATAAATAAAATTATTGGGTTTTAATACAATGTAAAGAGTGGGTAAAAATGTAATTTAGTTAAACTATGTTTTCTTAGGAGAGCACAATTTTTTCTCATTATTGCTGTCACAGTTTAAAGTTGTATCTTGAAGTTTTCGTTTACGTTTCATCATCACTCTAACATGTTTCTTTGAACCCATATGGATATTGTATTGTATGTCATCTGCAACAAAATTAAACAAATTAATCATAAAAAAAAAAACAAAAATGTACATCAATAAATTTCATGCTTATCATAACAGATTTGTTCAAAATCATTTCAGTAATAACAATAAAATTATTTATCTATACTGACATAAAGAATATTTAAAGACAAATATACAACCTACTTAATACAAGGAAGAACATTGAGTTGAATACACTTAATTTTAAATATTTTAAATGTGTCATATTTGTTTCCTTTTCTTAATTTTTACCACGAGATAGAAAATAAATAAAAATTATAACCTTTTTTTAACTGATAATACCGTTGGTAAATAATATTAAATTCATATTATATTTAAAAGAGGTTATTATAAAGTTTTAAAACGATTTCGAGTGGAACTATTATTTTATTTATATGAAAGAAATTTTAAGAAAACATTTATAGTGATACAAATAGTTCTCCCCCACCCTCCTGCTTGTTCTACTCGCAAACTTTACAGTGCAAGTAGGTACATGCGGTAGGTATCTAAGGTAAGACGGTTTTACTAATTTCAACTAGAGTTTAACAAACTCGTTTAATTTATTCATACACCTATGCATGCATATTAACTCTATAATTTAGTTTATTTATAGTCGAGATCATGTTCTAAAACTATAAATATCATACTTATAATATTTATGCATATACAGGATGATTCACCAATCATGCTCACCCTCATTTCTTTTTATTAAATAAAGAATTTATTCAAATTCTGATTTTCGGAATTTTTAAATATTGACAAAAAAATTATATAGGTATTAAATATAGTACAAAAACCACAATAATTTGATAATATGGTCTTCAAGTATATTATAAAAACTTTCAAAAATCAGAATTTGAAAAAAATGGTGAGCACGCTTGGTGAATCACTTTGTATATAGTAGTTTTACACTAAGCTGTTGTCTCGCCTTCGTTTTACCATTCTCCTACACGTATAAAATTCCTCTATTCGCCACTTACTGTTTAAAATCTTAAACTTGCCAAGCTCTATATTCGAATATAGGTAATCGGAGGAAATTTCGACATTTAAAACGGTTCTGGGATTGAAAAAATAAACCAAAAACAAATATACGTATTTTGAGTTTCAATTACCTGCAAACACTGTCTTACAGCCCACTGATATAGTATTATATGCTGGTAATAACTATCCAAATCGTACTTAAAAAAAAATAATGATTGGAAAAAAAGTTACCCGTGGGGACGTGCAGGTGAGACGCCGCCCCGATTCAAACGCGAGGAATAGTCGTTCGTATAATACAATATAGCTAATCGTTACAACTATTAATCACACCGTTATCGACAAAACATAAATATTTTCAGATTGCCTCACACATATACACACGCGCGTGCGCGGGGGGTGGGGGGGGTTATCGCAGTCACACATACGCGACTGGCGTTTGCGGTGTCCGACACTCACTTAAAAACAGTCTGGAACAGTCGTCGCAATAATAGTCGCCATACACGGGCAAAACGGTTTTCTGGTCGCTGACGTCGATCGGCTCCAGTGTGTGTTGACCGCGAGTTTTCCGGCCCAGCACGACCTGCGCCAAATCCACAGCCCGGTCGCTCAGCCGCTGCCATTCCCCGAGGTCGGTGCAGTCCAGTCGGTACACAGAGACGGCCTACAGTGTGATGAGAAAAAAAGGTCATCATGGCTAAATACTATACTCGGTCATGTCATGAGCTAAAGCCAGTCTTTAATAAGATTCGTTTTTGAATCGTTGCGCATAATATTATATAATCCCCAGACATGGAAAAATCTATATCGCTTGGACATGTTTTAATAATCATTGTAATTATGTTATTGCAATGTATAGCGTTTATTCCAAGTCTGAGTAAAATGTCATGTTCGGTGGTACACTGTAAAGCACACATTAACGTCTAAGCGTTTTGGGGCAGGCATTATACCTAGATATATAAATATATAACAAATGCTATCACAACCCAAGATGTATAGATATAGTGTTATCAAGTCCCTGTGATTGGGCTGCAGAGCGGCAGTTTTCGAGTTCGGTTCAAATTTGTAAAAAGAAACTGTTTTACTCACACCAACGTCGCCTTTCCATCCCACCAATCTCTTCGTTTGAAACAATAACAATTATCATTACTCGTTATAATAATATTAATGCGAATAATATGCACAAAAAATCGATTTAGTAGTGGTATAAATTATCCTGCAATGATGTCCAAAAAATACCAAAATTAGTTCATAAAGCAGTATGCCTTGAAAAAAAATCCCATGTGGCAATACGATATTTTAAAACCAAATTTTAATATAAAACGATACTATAGCTAATATATAGGTAATAAATTATGATTATAGTCAAATCAAGATAACTTAAAAAAACTTGAAAACTCTAATTTTTTTTATTCCCCATGAATTTTTTGTAACACTTAACGTATATTATTATAATCTAGTTAACTCAAATATAAAATTGTGATTTATAGCTAATAGTCGAAGTAAAAATATATACTAACATAAACTACTATTACATATATATATATATATATATATATAGGTATGAATAATAATATTATAATATATCAAATAGTATATTATAGTGATTACAAAAATTATGAAAACGACGAGTCCCAAAGAAAAACTTTAAATATTATTGCGGCGGCAACGAAGGACGAACCAATTCAAACAATATAGCCATTACAAACTGTTAGTCAATTATTATTGAATTTGCACCTATACAGGTCCTTTATACGAGCGCAAGCAATCGCCATGAACATCATATGTGTGTTGTTACATGGGGTTTGACGTGTGTCACCTGTTTGTCGTTGGGCTTGAGGAAACGGTTGTTGATCCACCGGATCTGCCGTCTAGCATACTTTTTAGTCATGTACTTCATGGCGACGAGCGCGTCTTCCAGACACTTGCGGCCATGCTCGGTGCCGCGACCGTCGACCGGCAGCTCCAGATATTGCTGAAACTGTTTAAGGCCGATGCACTGCAACACGCCCTTCGTGAAGTCCAAATCGAAGCTGAAACGCATAAAGCACACGAAAACCGCAATTAATAACCCGCGGGTTTGTATGCACAAAATATATTATATTATATCGTAAGTGTGTGTGTATGTGTATGTGTGATGGCGGTATGACGTATAAAAAAAAAACTTCGATAGTAAAATAATCCGAAAAGTAACAGAAAAAAACTAGCCGGATCGTGCTAACACTCATTACACGTTGATAATGCGTCGAGAACATTTACAATACTTAAAATGAAAAAATTCGCTCGAACCGGTTATGCGCCACGAGCGGAATACGAATTATATATATATAGTATATATATAATATTATATATACATCATATATATATATAAGAATTATACGCTCTGTGTGCACTACAGCAAAGTTCTGTTTATGTATATATACAAATATAATAATGTCGTGAGTCCGCACTACAGCGTGCGGTACTATGTATATAGTATCCCACATAAATCGTATTTATTTAATGTTTATAAACGCTTTGCGTACATAATGTATATGCCCTCAAACGATTTTAATTCGCATACTTGGATAAATACTGCAGCTAGGGGGTTTTATACGAATACGTACCTATATAATATACGTATTATTATAGTATATGTAGGTTTTTATTCGTCTCCGATTATGCATTTTCGGACTCGGGCAAATATGCGAGTCCATCTAACCCAACCTCACAGATGCACTAACAAAATCCACATCGTTGAACTATACTATAAAGCAGCCATACTCAATCTGCGGCCCGCCAATGGCTTATATGTAGCCCAAACAGAGCTTATTGAATTGATAAAAAAATTTCAATTTTTTTACAATAAATTTTCAAATGTTATATACAATATATAAATATATTTTTAGTTTTTTTGAACCCCGTTGCGTTTATTTCGACTTGCGACCCGCATAATATTTTAAAATATTTTACGTAGCCCAAATAAAAACAAGGTTGAGTATGGCTGCTATAAAGGTATTCTGAGCCGTGCTCATCCATACGCCATCGACAATAGTCCCGTTGTGGTGAAGGCATATAATATATAATATAATAATAATGACCATAAACTAAACATATTATAATAATTATAATATATATATATATACAATCAAACCTATTAGAAATATGTGTGTGTGTGTGTGTCCGGAAGTAATAAATCATTGTGTTCAGTTTATTTTTAATATTCTATGGTCCAAACACGGTTCGTTTCATTACATACGAGTAAGTGTGGTTGTACAAAGTATAATAATAAGACGCGTCATACTATGATAAATTACTAAGTAGCCGTTTATCGTATTTAATTAATTCACAACATATTTTATAAATCGGTTCCCGTCGAAAAATTTGCAACTCCCCTCTCCACGAGTTTTCTACCCGTGGTAACCGAACGAAGAATCAATGTTACAGGGCGATTCTCACACCCATTTTTCCTTTAAAAATTAATTAATTAAAATTATAATTTGAATACTTAAGGACCATATTTTTAAATACTTTTTAGATATTCATATCATTTAAAGAGTTCTCTATGGCGGAACAGACCTCTATTTTTAAATAAGAACCGTGAAATGACCGTGCAAAGGCAACCGCACAGAATTATTAACTCTATATACGCAATATTATAATAGATATATTATATTATTTCGCGCGGTAAATTTCAGCAAGTTTACCGTTGTGTACCTATACTATATTATACGCCGCAGTAGTTATTTACTAACGACAGGATGTGACATACATGATACACACACGCGCTCCCTTGAAAACAAACTTTCGGGAAATTATTATATTTGGACTGCACAAGGTCGTGATTATATTATGTAATTCATAAAAATGTAAAGATATATCTTTTTTTTCTGATTAACCTAATATTATAAGACGTCATGAGGCGTATACTTCAATTCGGATAAACAGTGACCGTTTATACTCGTAAAGTCATCGTAAAGGCGTGCATATACTCTATTAAATTCTAACCGCAATCACTGCTGTAGTGGTATAAAAAACCGAAGTAGTCCTTGCAAATTCGTTATATCAGCCACCAATGTACGTATATATAATCAGCAGAATGAATATTTTTAACCTATTTTATAGATATATTTTACTATTATATTATATACTCCGTTATACCTACTGTACAGGGTATACTTATAAGCATTATCTAATGTTTAAAGTTTAAACTGAATATAATTGATTTTAGAGTTTCGTATTGTTCTCACGGTGTATATATAACTTAACATTTTTTTAAAATTAAGTGTGTATTATTAATACTGTTAAGCGACTGCTGTGAGTTTGGAATAGTATATTCGTTTTAACCGTTTACGATGAATTTATATTATATTATACATAGGTATACCTGGGTACCTATACATAATATTAACGAACAACGAGACGACTTACTTGTCTGTTCCAGTCATTTTGGAAAGTTCGTTTTTGAACTGGCAAAGCTCGTCGACCAATCCCCGTTCGACCATCTCGTCCGTGCGTTCTTCGAGCCGTTTGTTCAAAACATCCTGGAAAAAATAAATGAATTTATATAAAAATACAATAAATAAAACTGGCGAATAAAATGAGACACACATAAAACACGTTTCCGAACAAAATATTATGGAAAGAAAAAATACGACATTTCGAGCATAATAACAATATAGGTAGCATATACATACACTCCCGGTACACATTACGAGATTTGTTTGTCCTTCCGCACAATTATTGCTATGATCGCCGATCGCCGGAAAGTCATTGAACCAGTTATTATATTTTCTTTACACACACCACCACCACCACCACCGTAAATGATTAACTGCCCCGGCAACTATAAAGCCCGGCATGTTTGAATTATTCATTTGGAGCACATACTTTCACGGTTAATTCGCTAGCCGTCTGTTTATTATAAATATGTATCGTTGCGTTTATATACATGTATAGTGTATATACACACATGCATTATATATATATATATATATATATATATATATATATATATATATATATATATATACACTCCTGAAAAGCGGATGGTGTGCTTTCACCACTATATTATACTCTATATAATATTATATATACGTGAGCATAAAGTAGAGTCTCGGTAATCCGACATATATGGGACCGGAGTAGAGCTACTGTATTATATACATATATATATATATATATATATATATATAGTAATGTCGGGTCGTCGAATTTGTCGGATATTATCGGAGTTAATAAAAAAATAATAATAATAAATATATATATTATCATATTATACCTTATCATATTTTTCAATCTTTCGACATCAAATTTTAGTCTTGCAAAAAATGCGTTACACACTGCGGAATTCTATTATTACATTAGAGGAAAACGTCTGTCCGTTGTGCAGTTGATAAACGAAACAGCAGCAGTAGATAAAGCGTTATTTTTTCAACTATTTTATCTATCCCTTCAGTTCTATCTTTATATACTTTATTATGGTTTTAAAATTCCCTGTACGAGAATTGTTTTACTTTTCCACACGAAACCTGCGTTTTACATTTATTGTATAACCTGGTAAAGACAAGTAGCGCTTATGACTTTTTTTAAATTTAGCCGATTGATATATTTATCAAAATGATCGCGTCATTGTCAAACTAACAAAATCGACCATTTATCAATTTTAATTACGATTGTCTACCTGCACGACCATTTGATGTTTATAGATAGATGCAATAATATACACATCATCGATGGCTGTAATAACCGGCAGAGACATACATCAAAACAGCACAGCTCGTTCTGTAGTATATAAATACCACTATACACATTAAGTTACGCACGTACGTCGACTTTCAAATTATCTATAGTCGCGTTTGGGGAGATGATGTATTTTTCAAGCCCTCGGCTGCAAGTGCTAGAGACCACCCCGAGACCGCCGCGTTATACCACGGCGACGACGCATGACAGAGACTAAGGGTAAAGACCGCACACAAATATACGATATTAAAAACCAGAATTAATATATAATATATCAAACGTCCTCCACCAAAACAAATACTGAAAACTCGAGGGATGTAACACGGTTTCGGTAATCCTCTCAAAAATTGCTTTTCGATAATACATATTAAAAAGATATATTGACCCTATTTCGAGACGGCTTTGCTCCTATAATGAGATTGTGGTTCCAGTTGCATGACATTGCGGAAATCCAATAAAGTATATTATATACGAGACAAATCACCGACAGTATTACAATATATATTAAGGTAACGATCAATCGTCGGCGGTAAACAGCTGTCTCTGTAGCTCATCCTCACTTACAGGACAACGATGTAGCGTATAAGTAAATACATAATATTATCATTACTTTAAATACTGCACATTGGCCACAGCAGAAAAATCCCAGCAATGGTATTCACCGCAGGCGTAAGAAAAACATTCCAAGTCAAAGACGAACCGTACACGCTGCTGTGGGGAGGACACCACGGGAAAATTTCCGCGAAAAATCGTCGATATACAACAATAATATACAAACAATATAAAAGTACGATAACGGACTAACGTAATCAGGAAAAAACAAATGAAATCCTAGGATCGCCGAGTTGAGAAAACAATCGGAAAACCGACGGAGCAGGAGTGGGGGATGCCCGCATGTTATTATTGCGCCGCAAGACCGCTGTGAGGATATAAATGGCATCCCGTTTACATTTCGTGCAGACTCGGAAAACGACAAACCGCGGGCAAGACCGCAGGACAAATTATATATACCAGCTGTACCATCGTCCTACGCGCTATTATATACGGTTTCAAGTATGCGTGTACGTAACTCTACTATATACGGGCTTTTTGGCTCGAAACATCCGTCCGCGTCGTCGGCGCCATAGCTTTGAAACGAATTTGAGAAATAAAAAACCGCCTCGTCGCGGTCCGTTCACGAAACGACCGCAGCGGAAAACGTGACGGAACGCGCCAGGCCTCCACTCCCTGTGCTGCCGCGGTGCCGAGGACTAAGGTGAAACGTTATCGCATGAGTTTATTAAAACTTTGCCGCTGCGACGACTTCTCTCGCCGCACAACTTCTTAACGTCACGATAAAAATAAAATACTTATTGGCCGACTCGTCTCGGTAGAAGGTTTTTTCCGTTTTTCGTTTTTGGCCGCAAGTCCAGCGATGAGCGTCACGTCGTCATCATGTGTCTTATATTATTATTATTATTATTATCATTATAATTTTTATACGCGGAAATACTATTATTATAATATTAGGTATAAACTTAATTATACTTGCCGAAATGACATCGTCGTAAACGGTATTAAAGCAGACGACGCGTCGGGATTGCCCGATAAGTTCGTACGCACGTGCGATATTACAAAATAATATATTTTTAGGCAGTGCGTTTCGGTCAAGTACCTAAAAAAATATAAGCCAATGCAACGTGGTGACCGAATCAGAGTGTCTAAATAGATATGAATTATCAAAATCGAACAGAGCTTTACAGACTTTAAACGAACGAGTGTTATATATTTTAATTTCTTAAAGTCAATTACAATTTATATATCGCGTTAAGTAGAATTAATATTACGATTTAAATGATAATAATTCAAATACAACTGATTATTATTGTTTTAAATATTTTAGAATCCAATATATTATTTAGAAAAAAAAATCATAGTTGTGAGCAGAAATAATATCGTTTTGTTATACACTAGTAATATTATTACACAATTATTTTTCACTATTATGATTTACCTACAATTTATATTAGATACCTATCATTTTAATGACCATGATTATACACGATTATTTAAATGAAAATAATTGTATTATTGGTTGTTATTTGATTTACATTCCTACCTACACGAATATTGCCAACTTTTATCTGGTCCATTTTTTAAACAACCAAATTTCCTATAATTACCTATAGTAACAAATGATTTGTGGAAATATAATTGTGTTTATCTCGTTAGAGGAAAATATTTGCAAATTCGACAATATCCATATCGGGCATTTTATTAATCGGCACAAATATATTGCGTGATCCGGGTCCAAAGTTGCCGATTATTGCACATCGACGAGTTTTATTTCAGACGTTTTACGATTCATGCGGATTGGTTGATAACGTCCAGACAGAATAATATTTATAAAAATTAAATACCAATTAATAAATAACGTTTACCAATATAAATTAATCGGCTAATCGATTTCCTTGATTGGACAAATTACAGTATTACTACAGTAGACATGTAATTATATTATGTTCATTACATGTAGGAAGGTTATAGCGCATCCGTTTTTCTTCCTATATAGCTACATCAACCGAAAAACCTAATCAGAACCTACGTACGATTTAGAAATTAAATTATCTATTATAAAAATTAAAGACAGGAGTGTGTTTATTTATAGGGCTCGAGGTATATAATTTTAGTAAAATATCAAATTTTAAAAAGTTATAGTTACTTTATCATTATTTTCAAAAAAAGCAATACTTTAATGTTATACTATTCCAGAAATTAAAACTAAAAATGTATATGTCATAATCATATTGTTGTAAACAATTCGTGTATTAGGACACCTAACTAGGTGTTTTTTTCTCCAAAATCGTTCTAAGCCAACATTTGAGCAATCTTAGTGAAGATGCTTTAATAATTACGTAACAGCCCCCCAATAGATATACAAAAACATAGTGCGTTTACCTACTGTATAATATTGTATACAGAAACGGGAGACGATCTCTTATAAATAACTTTGAAATAGTAAATACAAAATTTACATTTTTTAATTTAAAATTATGTTAAAATGCCATATCAAATCCGTTAGAAGTGCATGCACTGCGACATTCACTTGATATGGCGAAAAATCGATTAAGTAGAATATATAGTACCTACCCACCTAATATATTTATCAACAATATCAGACACTCGGTTCAATGCGTGAGACCAGAGAATGGGTTAACTATTTACGTTTGAAAAACGTAAACCATGGCGGCCAATTCGTATTTGATTTCGGTTTAGGGAAATCTTTTACAGACTTTGTCCCGAATAGTTGCAGGTGTTATTATAACTTCTGCTTTCGCCTTGGATTTCGATCGACCAGATTATTTTACTCATAAACCGTCCTGTATATTATACGTATGTATACAATTGATAATTTGTTTTTACACACACAGCCAACGCGAAACAAACAACAAGACGCTCGCAATGTCGACTCTTTGACCCAAAACGATACACGTAAACACGTCAACAACTAATCGCATCCAATCTGTATAACATAATGTAATATACAATTTCTGATCGACTTACGTATTATTAAATATAGCGGCGCATCGAAAGCGCGGTCGGATATCTGATTATAGTTATCACAGTGATTACTTACGATAAGAAAATGTCAACAAAAGTTTATCGATTAATCGCCATATCGCTATATGTTTGGAACTCGCTCCGCCTTTCGTCCCGTATAAATTTGCGGAAAATAGAAATCATTATCAGCTGAAATTGTTTACATTTTTATCCGCTCCGAGTACTTGAAGCAACATCACCCCAAAACACAGTAGTAGATTTCAATAGTCCACCGCAATAGTATAAGGTTTATCGTACACGACTATAACATATATAACACATAATAATAAAATACGTGAGATAAAATTGTTTTCCGTTTTAAAATTTTTTTTTATTTATACATAATAATGTAATATATTTATCAGATAGAAAATAAAATATACTGTTTCGAGATATATGATATTATATACATGAAAACAAGTTATTTTCAACTTTTAAAAATAACATTAAGTACCTATAGTACTTTCCCAGACGTCGAAATGTGTGCTGTTGCCGAGGAAATAATAATATAATTAATCTTAATTCTTAAAATATGATTATAAACGGAATCGTGCGAAAATCTCGTATAATATAATATACATATATATTAGTATTACTGCATGGTATATACACGCGTACAGAATATTTTCATGACTCGTACGCATGCTGCAATTTCATCACTCCGACAATTTCATAGAATTTTATTGCTTTTCCACACGCTCGATATTATTATTATTATTATTATGTATTAAATAATAATAATAATATAATATGCTCATTCGACGTTTGAGTGTTTGCCGTTCGAAATAAATTTGTGTGCGCCTCGTCGCCGAATATTATACGTTTTTTAATTTAAAATTACATTTACATTTCCGACGCCACGTGCATACAGAACGTCAATTATTAATACGAGATAGATTTACGACCAAAAATACTCGGGAGATGACAAAAATATATTATTACACGAATCTCGACGGCTCATATAGTATATAGGTACCGCGATTGGTATGTACCTACAAGCCTTACTTTTAGCTAAAGCGACACGAATTTTTGGTCAAAAATACATCATTTGTGACTAATATCGTGATTGCCTATTTTGCTATTGACACCAATAGAATAAAGTATACTACTATGCTATAGTTGCCTTGTGTTGTGTTTTAACATTGTTAACAAATTAGGATTTGGATTTAAGAATAACTAATATGACAAATTAACAATATTCGCACGGTCCTATACGTACATGTCGATATTGAATTTGAAAAACACGTTAAAGTCGTACGATATAGCTTAGTAAAAAAACCAACGATCACGGGTGAAATCATAATATGTTACGTATAAACGAAAATTATTTAGTCCAATTTTAGATACTAGTATTTATTTCTAAAGAAAGTCACATTTAAATATAAAAAAATTAATTCTCATAACTTTTTTTCTCTTAAGTTTTTATCATAAATATTGTTCGATACTGCTCTATAATACATATAAGTAAATAATAATCAAATATAATAATTATGTAACAATAAATAATCAAAACCATGTTTTAAAGACTTTAATTTGCATTCAATACCTGTATTGGCATTCAAAATGTTTTTATTTCCGAGATGAAAAGGGTAGGGCTAAAGATGAAAACTACATTTATTCAAATTAGAATTTAATTAAAATAAGCGATTGTAAAACGCAATCCGATTAGGCGTCTTTAACGCATCTGGTGGAACGTAGAACTACTTAGCACGTAAGAATCAAATTTAAATAAGTTAACTATTTAAATGTGACTACTAAAAATCTTCCTACAAGTATAATCACGGAATTCTCATCGTTATAGTACACAAATGTAATCAAATAAATAAGTAAAAATAGTCAAAAATAATAAACCGCATGTAAATTATAAATAAACTTCAATAAAGGATTTTTCTAGAACCAAAAAAAAAAAAAATTGATTTTAAAATAAATAACAAATCGTTTCAATAATGCAATAAAAATAAAAGAATAATAGTACCTACTAATTTAAAACATGGATCTGAAGTCCCACCACACATCATCCGGCTATATGGAGTGAAGTAAGTATGTATAACAATGAAAATCGTATGCAACATTTTAATAAAATATAATATGCAAGTAGACACGACATTGTACTTACTCACAAAAGTAAGATTTTACCTACGCACACACACATCATATACACAATGATTCATCAAGCAAGCTCGCCCTCGTTTTTTCCTTTAATAATAAATGTATTCAAATTCTAATTTTTCAAATTTTTAAATATACCTGCTTACTATATTTGTGAATTATCGAGATATTGTTGTACCAGGTGTTTAAGTCGTGTAGCAGTACAAACTTCTGTTTTTAAAAAATAAGAACTCCTTTTTATATACTGTATATTTTTTAGTGATTATTTTTTGTGAAAATATTAATGTTAGTACCTAATTAAAATTTTGAATTCAGCTATTAAAATGTTTTTATACGCTATCTAAGGATATCAGTTCTTAAAAATGATTTTACAAAAATATAAAATATAATAATATGTAATATTGGATTTAATATTTAATTATTATACTTTGAGTACGTTTACAAATTATAAATGTTGATAGATCAATATTAATAATTACTAACGTTTTCAAATAACTAAAGCCCTCATATCTCGGGGTTAACTGGTTAGGTTATCATTTATTCTCTTTAGTATACTGAATGTTAAATAAGTCAAAAACAACTCATTCAAACTATTAATTTGATAAGTACCTCTACATTTTCAGAAAAATGAGATTGCTTAGTGAATCGCCTTATATTTGAGACGATTCTGAGATAACCATAAAACGGATTGCTACACAGACTATGTACGGCGGCGTCGCGTCGACCAACTCAAAACATATACATGTGCGGCACATAAACCCCTCGGAACTGCAGTTATTACTCCTCCAGACGTCGTCGTAGAGGTACAGGAGATATATTTACGTTATTGTTATTATTTTTTTCTTTAGAATTTCCGCAAAAAAGACGTTTGCCCGTTCTCGCGCGTATAATATAATATATATAACCAAATATATTATAGTAATATACCGCGCGGTATAAGTGCGAGCAGTGTAACGTGTAAGAACGTGGTCTGCAGGCTTCTAGTCGTAAAACGAATAAGATTCGTATTTTATATATGGTTCGCGGGCTCGTCTCCTCGGTTAGAAGGATTTCGAATTTCGCGGAACGGAGGCCGACGAAAAGCCATCATCGTCGTCATCCACGTGAAGTCGGTCGAACCGAGCCGAGTGCGGCGACACGGTCGTCCGATTATTATTATAATAATAATAATAATAACAATAATAAAAAAAAACCGTACCTCGGCGACAGCGTTCTGTCGCGGCGGTGGTGAAAGTATGTGGCGGCGGCGGCGCGTACTCCGCTCGATATGGACAGACGGGGCCCGCCGATGAGTCACTCGCACGTACACACGCACGCACAAACGGCGGACGGTAGGAACGGACGGCCGACGCCCACGACGCCGACGACCGTAATAATAATAATCATAATATAATACAGGGAAAGAGGCGATATCAGCGAGCGTCGAGACCGTTAACTCGGTTTAGGGTATAAACGGAGAAAGAATTTATTGCCGTTGTCTCGCAGCCGTCGGGCGGTGGTGGCGGTGGTCGCCGTTTACGAGGAACAACTGCGAGAAATAATATTTTATGCGTATTGTTTGTGTGTGATGGTTCGCAGCGACTCGTCGTCGTCGTCGTCACCTATTCGGTCGTCCCCAAAGATTGTCGCGCGAAAGTCGTCAAACGTACGCGTAGCGCAGTATAAACGACTACGAGGGAGGTGAAGAGGTTTTGCGCGATATTTATCATATTCATTCATATTTCCTACCGACGGCCCCGTTACCGTAAATTATTTACTACAGTACGTCATAATAATAATATTGTGTATACGTCGCAATCGAATTTATATTTTATTTATGCGTAAAAACTGTCCAGCAGCGTATATGATAATCGCGAGAGTCCTGCAGTATAGGTAATATTATTACTACCACCAATTGTTTCAGTCGACAGTATAGTCATAACTTAAAATATAAAGCAATTCAACGGGGAAAAAAATGAATCTTGTAGATTACCTATTTAGATTGTTTACAGTTGTATTCTGTATACCATCCGGCGGCTCCCGATAACACGATTCGTCTATGTAATAAAATTGTGTGATTGATAAAATATAATATACTATATCTAAATTGATAAATTAAAAATATTGATAACCTAAGCGTCATAATTATTAATAATTATTTAACTTACGGTTTTTAAAATAAATATTCGAACATTGCAGTAACAAAATAGGATACCCACACATGGCTTGTTAAAATCGAAAAAAATCAGTTCAAATTACAAGAACCCGAAAAAAAATCTTCAACAGTAATGGTGATAAAACTGAGCACGCAGTTTCACTGTTCTGATGTGATTACAATTGTTTTTCAAATGCAGTAACTAGTGGCAACTGGACAAAATATTTACAATTAGTAGCTCCTCAATTTGTATGACATCTAAATATGGGATTCTGCCAAAAAATCCAATTATTCCAGTCCTAAGAATCTTGTTCCCAGTCGTCTCAAAATGGTGTCGTAATTTATTATAGTTGAATTTCACAGATGAAAATGTCACCAATAGGTGACTCTCCGATTGTTTTTAAGTAAATATTATTGAAATACAGGTTTAATGAACCCAATTATAAATACGTGTCTAAATACATTTTAAAATTTAAGTAGCATAATAATGATAAAAACTTTAAATACTTATATATAAGTAAGCAATAATAAGTTGAAATGTAATTAAAAAATACACATTGAATGTAATAAAAATATTAATTTCATTGATCATACGAAAAAATATATTATATATTATAGTTTCCTCGCCATCTAGACCTGTGATTAAAGCATTTCTTGATTATCGAAATTTGAACGACCTTGCACATCTTGAACAACCGCTGCGAATAACACATGAAATAATGTTTCGTCGGTCCAGAAACCGTTAGTTTTGAGTTTGCGTTGCATATCTCATCCCGCAGTAGTTATATTGTTCGTAAAATTCCAAAACTAACAAATGAAATTATAAATACACCTTGTTCAAAGTCCAAGAGAGAAAACGGTAAAACTTTCGGACAAACAACAGCGTTAAAAAGAAGAATAAAAAAATACTGAATTAAATATTTATCAGTGTCGGTCGGCCGACATGGGAACACTTTACATATAAACGTGGTCTACAGAGAAATAACTTTAGCCCCTCTAAAAAAAAACTTCAAAACTCAAACACTAATAAATACAGACAAGACAGAGAAAAGTTTTGGAAACGACATTATTAATTGAACACTGTTAATTATATAGATGCATATAGAATTTTAAATAATAATTTTGGATAATTTTATGTATGTTTAATTATTTTATTTTCTAATTTGTATGTTCATCTTATATTTATCAGTATATATGCATTAAAACGTATATATAATTTTTATATCTCAAAAATTCTCATGTTCTATGAGGGAGTACGCCAGTGCACCAATTTCGGTTGTATATTTTATTACAAAGTGCAATACCTTCAAATACCAGTAGAGATTACAATTACACATGTATATGACTAGAAATATTACTCCAAAAAAATATTTATTACCACTCTTCAAATAGAATTTAATTATAATGTAATTTAAACCATTACTTTAACTGTACGTCTTTTGAACACGCTGTAGGTATATGTCGATTGATCGGTTACACGCAACTATAATCAACATAACTGAAACTTGTTCGTAATTCGTCTTTATTATGACATCCAAAAACACAAACCAAATAATACATTATTTCGATTGTTATTCCTCGTTGTATGCGATTGATTTTTCTTATTTTTCATTTTTTAGATTGGTGCAAAATAAATATTAATAAAGTCTGTCATCGTGTTTCGGAACAAAATATTTTCTTCGACATTGAGAGTAATTATTGATAGTAAATTTGAACTAATCGGTATTGGTTTGAAGTGTCTAAATTATGAAATTCTAAATACATTTTTATAAATTAGAAAAAAAAAACTAACAAAGACGGTGGGAAAACGGAAATATTTACACAACATCAGTTTTTGACTAAATCTGTTTCGATTTTCATTTTAATTCAAAAATATTAAACGTAAAAACTTGAAGCACACCAGTATTAGACATCTTTGGGTTTAATATAATTTGTTATGCATAATTAAATTTTCAAAATATTTATACTAATTTTACGCTATACTCGCAGGAACCTATTCATAGCATTCTAAAATACATCGAGGTTGACTTTTAACATGCAATGTTTTTGGCAGAAATTAATTCAACCAACCGAATTAAGAGACAATACTAATAATAATATAAAAATAACTATAAATTATCTTCGCGGGAATAAATGCCGATCTGTCTCCTTTGCTCATAATCGTTTAATCGCGTTTTTATTGCTGAATACAAATTTAACACATCCATACAACTATAGTGACCTATTCTCAATGACGAAATACACTCAGAACCTACTCTATACAGCAGAAGCGAGTTCTATTGGTTTTTAAAATGTAACTCTAAATTAAAATAAAGGAAAAACGAGTTTATAACTATTTTACTATTTATAAGCATTTTAACATATACCGTACATTCTATAATCGCACTATTATGGTAAAAAAAAACATCGAATATAATGATATTGGAGATTTATTATATACTCATAACCCTCCTTTAAATATAAATATATTAGTTGTGTTCGCATGATCTCATCCGTACCTATATCATATTGTATAGATAAAATAATTGGGTTATAAATTATTTTTTTTTCTTTCAATAGTTAATAGATAAATGATTTTAAATCGATCTAGAGCATTTGTAAGTAGAAAAAATAATATTTATAAATTAGATAATTGATTATATACTATGTACCGGTGCTCCGGATGCCCAAAGGTCAAAAATAACACTATGCGGCGGTATGTACGACGAATTACGATATGCACCTGCAGATAAAAAAAAAAATACGTAAATAATTTTATTGGGAATCAATTAATTCAGTAATTTTTATTATTTCAACACCACCGTCAAAATGCATAATATATAAACAGAACAGAAATTAAATGTCTGAAACTACACGATCGCGTGCACCGAGAAAAGGTCTGAATTAATAAATATAATAATATAGCACGCCACCATAATATGCATATATTATGATATTATCACGTAGTTTAGAATTATTTTTTGTGTAATTTCAAACGGCTCTATATACAGTCTCGGCGTGGGCGATTATAATTTTAAACGTTATCCCGTCGAAATGTCGACAAGCAGAATAAAAATATACGTTAACGTAGTTTTATTTTACTTCGGAAATTATGATATATATTACATCGAAATTTCAAACGTTATTAACGGTCTGTACGGCACACATGCAGATTATTCCTAACGAATTAATTCAACTGCCGGCAGAAGACGAACAAATCGATAAAACGTCTAATTTTGTACTGTAGAAATGATATTCTTATTATATTATTATCGTCAATAGTTATAGGGTCATTAATCGGTCCCCACGAGTGATGTGCACACGTAAAAGTAAGTACCTATAGCATACGCACCACAATATAATAATAACAATAAAATTAATAATAATATTCCATCGTCGTGTGTTTTATAATATAGCAAAATCACTTTCGTTTTCTCTGCGTGCCGGATCACTAAATAATAAAAACAATTTGAAAAAACCTATTTGAATAATTAGATCTATCCAAACACAATTAAAAACAATTAAATTTAATTAGTCTTCTATTGGCTACCAAACGTATTTCTGTTTTTATTCAATGACTCCTTTAAATGATCGGTAATGTATAGATATAGAACGGCCTATTAAATAGAACAATACATAATATACTGCAATATGACGTACGGCTACGTAAAATTAAATAAATATATTATTATGTATAATAGTTTCATAGAAATTGCACGGAAAAATTCACTACCGATTTAATGTTCTTTGGAATCATAAAACGATTGAATAATAAATTATAAGTGAGGAGTATAGTAAACGCGTAGTTGCACCATTCAAATCGGAATTCATTCCAATAACAGACGGATGTTTTTGATTTCCAAGGAAAATAATATTATACCTGTACGCCGCGCTGGCTATTACCAATAGTAAATAGTAATGGCACTATTAACCACTATATAATAATGTTATTATAATACTGTAAAACACTCTTAAACCTCTCTGAGGGCTTTTCCCTACTTTGCAACTTTGCATCTTGAAATGAGTAAGAAAATAGTTATAGAAAAAAATATGTTAATACATTTTATGATGGATAAAACGAAGATTATTATAACGATTGTAGTTATGACAACTTTATATTTTATTTTTTACGTGGAATAAGAAAATAAACAAACCTTTTTTAATATAATAGAGATATCATAGATACTGTTATTAGAATGGGGGAGGGAAAGGTTGGGTAATAATATATTCTAAATATGAATTCAAATGAATCAAAATAATATAATATAGGTAATTCGAATCTGCAATTTGAATAAATAAATGTACTTTGGAAAGTTCTACAAGGTAAAATTACAGGGATTTAGGTGTATTAAAGCCAGTGAAATAATTATACAAAAATATGGCTCTCGTGTTTATTTGCATACGTTTTATAAAAGATAATTCAAAGGTAATAACAAGAAATTTTTTTGAAAACAAAATACCGAATATATAAAGTTTATAATACGCTGAAATACTTGAAATATGCTTTTAAATCGTTAGGTAGTTAAATATTTAAGACCTACGTGTTTTAATTATTTACCATATCAAGACTAAATAATAATAATACACCGTAGTCAAAGTAATGTAGTTAAAAATATTGTTTACAATTGTTTATTCTTAGATTTAGAATAATTTATATGCTTAGTTTATTGTAAAAATTCTATTTTTTACAAACTTTAAAATAGATAATACATTGGTAATCACTTTTATGTATTGTTTCTTTCTTTTTACTTTACTTGTAAATATCATTTTTTTTTATTATAATTTAATTACTCTCTGCAGTTTCTAACACAAGTTTCAGTTTATAACAGATATATATTCATTTAATTGTACTTAAAAAACCTGTAACACGTACTTTTATTACGATTAATTGAAAAATATATACATATCACATTGATGTGGCGATAATCCGTTGGCCTATATATCTTTCGATACACACAAGTAGGACGATCAATCGAACGCGCAAGTAGATCACGTCTTATACACGTCCTAGTCGTTATAATTATTATTTATTATTATTATTATTACCTACTGTTGTTGTTACGAATGAAAAATAATATATTATTATTTACAAACGACGATTTTCGAACGGGGTTAATAACCGTTATCGCCACCGCGGAGGAGGCTGCAGCAGCAAGTTATACACAAACGCTGGAACGTGATGAGACGGTGAAAATAATAATAATAATAATAATAGGAATAATATATACATATTGTATCGAAAGTGCAGCAACAGCAACGGCGATGCCGCTCATGGGTTTCCGGTCGCGTGGGGGCCGCCGCCGTCGCTTTCCTATATTTATTTATTATTATTATCATATATAAGTAGGTATATATAATATAATAATATCAAACGCTTGCGATTCCCCTCCTAAACTCGCTCCCCCCTTGGTCCGACGCACAGGAAGTCGCCCCCGCGAATATCACCTGTCGCCCGAGACAATTTTAAACGCTCTCCATTCTTGTATAAACTGCGGGGGAGTGACCGTCAGCTACACCTCACCCCTACACGCGATTGACAAAAAGAAAACGAATCGCTACGAGTATACCCTGTCCAGCTTCACCTTTACCCCTACACGCGATTGACAAAGAGAAAACAAATCGCTGCCAGTATACTCTGTACCTACATACAGGTAGGCACGCGTGTATAATGTGCAGACTGCACGTGCTATAGTTTATGTTTTTTTTTTTATTTTAAACTTATAGGTATAGATAAAATATTATAAACGCCAATCGGCTTTTTATGAAATATTAAACAAATTCATAAAGACAGTTAGATAACTAGGGCTCGCAAGGTTTTGGGTTTACATGTTTTTTGTGGGACATTATAAATGTATCGTATAAAAGCAAGAAATTAGTTTCTATACAGTTTCTAGACACTACAAAAAAAAAAAAAATATTAAAAGTGCATATTTGAAGATTAATAATATAATGCAATTTAAATACTCATAAATTAAAATAAAATCTTCGAACATTCATTTTGAGAGATCTCAGTTTTCACTTTTTATTATACATATATATTTGTATCGTATTTTTAAAATATCTAGTTAGCATAAAAAAACAACATTATTGTTTAAACATATTTTATTTATGATTAAAGTTATTTTAGAAATAAATTATGTTTTAATAATTTTAAGTGTAAGTATAACTAATATAAAGACACATCAAATTAGTTTAACTTTCCCATAAATATTAACTCAGCTGGGCTTAACTATAATTTATTGTTTTATAAAATATTTTTATTAAGGATCGTATATTATAGTTCTGACCAAGGGATCATTCGTTAGAAAATTCGAACGGGAAGTCCGGATGTATGCGAGGTCTCGCTGAAACTTGTAAGCCATCATATAGGGTCATTGGAACTCGTAAGCCGAGATGAATCAATCTATCCGAAAGCCGTATAGTTATATATGATCTACATATTAAACACATACAGAGCAGGATTAATGAAATTAGTAGCCCTGGGCTACATGGACTAATTTTTGGGCCCTAATTTTACAAAAAAGTATTTTTATAATTATGTCAATTGATATTTATTAGTTAAATAAAAAATATATTTTCCCTCCGAGATCAAATATACATTACATATTTAACTTATTAAAAAATAGATATAATTTAATTAAGTATTAGAATATAAAATACATGGTAATAATACACAAATACAAACAAATGATTATTTAAAATATTTTTTTCTAGATTTACTTGTTATAAAAGTATGTATAACATCATCAAATGAGATTTTTACATATGTCATTTTCAATTGGCATAATTGTTAATGCATTCAATCTGTCTTAAATCTGTGTAGATCTTAATCAATTTTTAATTAGAACTAACTTTAAATATGAACGTTCTGCTTCACAATTTGTCAACTGTATTATTAGGTATAATCTCAATGCAATATATATTTTTGGAAAAACATCAATAAGATTTTGTTCAAAAAGAAGTTTTGCTGTAGCACCACAATTGACAGTATCTGAAGAAACTGTTTTGATATAATGATAAAAATGCGATATTTCTATTTTCAAGTTATCATTGATATTATTATGGTAAAACTGAATACAGTTATTAAACGAATCAATATCTGGTTCATTATCAGTTTAAAAGTTAATTAAAAATTTGAATTGAGGAAGAAAAATATTATAAGAATTTAGACTTCTGTCAAATTCATAAATCAATTTATCTATAACCAGCTGTTCCACCCAGCGTTACCCGAGTTAAAGATTAAGTTAAGAATAATCTCTAGTGATTTACATGCAACTAAGCTAGCTAGGTAAGCAATCTAACTGTGTCGGATCACAGAAAATATCCGAGCAGTATATTATTAGGTAGACAATCCACCTGCGGTGGATTGAAGACCCCACGAGGTGCGTAAGTAAGTGAAATCAAAATATTAGGTATATGGAAAGCATCGCAACTGTGACCTATACAAAGATTTGTTTATATGACTATCCATAGCGGTTTTCTAAATTAAAATTATGTTCAATTAAAAAAATATTGACGACATTAAAATGATTTTCTTTTATGATTGTTTATTGGAATAAAATATACAAATCGTTCTTTAACTTAACCCAAATATACATATCCAAAAACAATAAATTGATAATTGATCAATATGCGACAATCTGGTGTAGAATCTACAATTAATGAATAATATTTAGTGAAATGTATTTCTTCAATAATTGTTTTTAAAACATTTTTGCGCATAAGTTGAATAAGTTCTTTGCAAATAGTTTTTGATAAATAAGGATTTCCTGCTCCTTGAATGCCGTATTTTAATATGTATTCTTTTAAAAATGGGTCAAATTGAGATATAAGTTCTAAGATTCCTAAATAATTACCATTATTAGGAACTCCGAAAATTTTATTGTCGCCTCTAAAACTTAAGCTTCGTTCGCATAAAAATTTTACAACGACCACTATTCATTTTAAAACATCAATCCAATAGGTGGTTTTAGTTCTCATATCATTCAGTAAACTTTTATCAACACGAAAATTATTATTTTGACAAATTAACCACGAACTTACTGCATTTTTATGTTCTATATTGTTTTCATGACTATAGATACCAATTCATTAGTACGTTTCCAATCATAAAAACCTGATTTCGAAAATGAAGATTTTAATTTACTATCGAATGGAAATAATTTGTACGGAAAACAAAATTGTTCCAACTGATTCCGAATATAATAGCCATTGCTTGGTTATCATAAACCACAATTATACATTTTTTGATCGAATAAATTATCGGACAAAAAACGATTTTGAGAATTAAATAAACGTTTGAAGTTGAATATTCTTTATTTCTATTTTGAAAAAATACAGATCCTAATTTTATACATCCTTCATCTTTCTCTAAAAATATGTATCAATTGTTTCAAGTCAAAGTCCGGGATCTTTTGATATTTTAATTTTATTAGAAGACGATATCAATACATTATTTATAAAAACACTATTATTCACAACCAATTTTAATTCCATTTGTGATTATTCAATGCATTTTCATCTAAATTATTAACTTGAATTTCAGTTTCAAGATTTTCAATTATAGTATTACTATTAAAAGAAGAATGAATTGTTACATTACTTTTGACGTCATTTTCTGGATTAAAGAATTTATTAATCCTTGAATGATTTTTTGCTTCATTTTCTCTGTTATTTTAATTTTCATTTTTATGAAAGATACTTTTTTGGAAACATAGGATTTTATTAAATTATTAACTGGTATTTTAAAATAAATTTATAACATGACGGGACAGACGTAGTGTTACTTAAATGAAAAAAGACTAAGTGTAAATACATACGAATATGGTACAATTATGTACAACAGAAAACGAAAAGATAATAAACACGATCAGAGACAATAGACATGATATTTATCTGTGAAAGATAAACTAATATGGATATAGCTATAAATGATTGTAATTTCAAGTTTATTTTCTATATGATTAAACATCTTATCTGAAGCTATAAAATAAAACGAAATAACACAGCACCTATATTGCGTGTTGTATGTACCTATCTAATTCAATAACATGGTTGTCACTTGTCACAGACAATTAATTCAAATGATTAATATGAATGTATATCTTTAAATAAATATTGTTGAAATCATTTTTTTTTTTTAATTTTAAATATATCTATAATTGTAAAAAAGCTGCAATCCCATAATATTTTTTGAGAGGCCCTAGGCAATAGCCCACTTAGCCCCCCCCCCCATTTAATCCGGCTCAGTACACATACAACGTACACGCCGCCGTGTGTTATATAACGGTTGTTCCGCTCGGAAGAAGCACAGACGACGACGCTCTAGCAACGCGTCTGAACTCTGAATTAATAATAAAAAAATTTATCCCGCCGGTCGTTATAAGCTCGCATACGCGTCCGCCTGCAGGCTCGCCTAAATGACGTGTAATGTATATTATAACTATACGTGACACCGGCGGGAAGGGCTAAAAGCGCGTATCCGGTCAGCGATGATATGTCAACCTATACACGCGCTGCACTCGGCGGCGGTATACATTATACACACTTATTATTATTATACATTAGCCCCTTCCTATTTACGACGCGATCGGCCGTCGAAAAACCACAACGTCATAATATAATACAATACAATACAGTATAATATAATAATATAATATCTAAGGCGTTCGCTACAACATTACCCGCACATTCGATGACGCATAATATAATATATTATGCGCCTATAATATTATAATAATATTACAATGTATAATAAATATAATACAATAATGTGTGTGAGAGTAATATACGCGACCTGCAGAGGTTAGGCAAAGGATTTAGCCGCGGTGGAGCGAATAACCAGACAAAAGGTGTACAGAGCATCACTCCTACATCGAGTTTCGACCGCCACCGCCGGAAAATGTGGGGGTACAGCGTGCCGGACGGAAGAGGCAGATAGGGAGGAGCGGGGAATAGCAGTCATGAATGAGCAGTTGTAAACGTAAATCGAAACGCAGCGAATGCCGTTGCTGCGCGTAGGCCGCGTTGCAGCCACATATTCTTAATGGGACCTAACCATGTAAGGAACTATCGTTCATGTGTGTGTGTGTGTGTGTGTGTGTGTTGAGATAGCTCAAACGCGTATACGACATACAGTCCTATATAGCGACGGTTCTCGTACCTATATATTGTTATTACGAAAACGGGGTTAATGCCATACGAGAAAATACCGTGACCGCGGTATGTGCCATATGGACGTCGGCGTAGTGTAGATAGGTTCGGCGAGGTGTGGGGAGGGGGAGGAGCAGCGTGAGATTACCAGCGACGGTGACCGAGAGGAAACGAAAAACCGCCGATGACAGACGCTTATATTATATTATGTACGGCGAATGCACGCATGCATCATGCATATACTGTGTGTGACGTAGTCGTCCGCGGGATCGGCAAAGACGTTTTCCGGACAACGCGTCGATTATGAATCTATATACCAGAGACGTGCTCACGTGGTGAGTTTAGGGTGTCATATCCACCCTTTGGCCTTTTATTGTCATATATAATATATGATAAAGTAATGAAAGTATATTTACCGCGGTTTGAGAATATAGTCAAAAATGCATATCTCCACTAGGTAGCCTACCTATTTAATGTAAACGACCAACAGAGAACAAAAAAAAAAAAAAACACGACTTTAATATATCTAATCTTTACTTAATATAGATTATAGTATGCTTATAGTGACTTTTCGATTTCAGAAACCAGTCTGCCGCGCGTCTGTGAATACAGTCTGCCTGCACATCTGTGAATAATGTCTGATAAACTGTTGAACAAAAGCATTATAAACGCCGTAAGTTAGCATCAAAAGTCAATAACTAATAGTAATGGATATAAATATATAAAATGATTACATGTAGGTGGGAACAATGATAAAGCTGCAAAACAAGAACCTGACAAGATAATAATTTGAATTTTGTCTCGAGCTAGTGAATAACAGAAAATAATACTTATTTTAGATATAGGTACCTAAATACTATCATCGCCTACACGTGCGAATGCCCACTTTTCAAATGGCGCCACTGATCCGATTTGTGTTCACGGACTATGATCATCTGGTGTAAATCATAATAATATAACATACCATAATAGCTATTGTAAGAAAAAACAAAATTATACATTTGTTATAATTATAATATATTATACTTAATTATACGTAAAATATAGTCATAAACATGCGCGGTGTATAGATATATATATATATATTAAATATAGCTATAGTGTACACCTATATACATATAATACGTGAGAATTTTTTAAAACCAGTGAGAAGCGGGAAGAAGTCGCAACCCGCGGTGGGGCCCCTGTGTCTGCTTTTACTGATTTTATTATATAATGTGAGTATAACAGCTATGTACGTATACAACCTCGTCGTCGGTCCGATTCATCACACACAAGTCGTACCCGACCCATATGTCGATGACTCGTAAACGGTGTTGAAGACCGAATTCCGCCACGTCCGAGATTTTCATCCACCGAACGAGACATAATTTATTATGAATAACCGGCAAACGTAATATTTTTGTCACCGGACACGATCAAACACTTGTTATAAACAAGATATTAGACAGGTATCATGCTTTATTGCGTTGTTGAATATGTGCCTCTGCCTGACGTACATATTATACAAGGTGATCTATTTAAGTAAATATGTCTACTCATTAAAACGAAACAATATAGGTATTTACATACTTTGACAACACTTATTGTTTTTAAAACAAAAATTATATTTTTAAAAAAAAAAATAATAGGTATAAAAAGATTTTTACTTTTTTGAATGACATCATATTATTTTAACTGCAGAATAGTTTTTGAAGTACTTCGATACTGTACAAATTGAAATTCAAGCGAGTAGTTCTTAACTTTAAATACGTAACTCTAACTATCTATAATTAAATTTAAACGTATCAGAATACTCCAAAAAATATTCTGCTTCAGAAAATGAAATTAAAAATTGTAAAAATATAATAATTATAATTTGTTTTAAAATAAAAAAAAATTTACGACAATTGTGTAAGAAAATGTTTTTAAAAAATTGAAAACTTTTCAAATCGACGAGTGTAGAGGCTTAAACGGGCCACCTTGTATAAAATATTGTAATATTATGTATTCGCACAGATCGTCATCCCTTTCGGATTGTCGTTTCGCGAGGCAAAGCCATTAGAGTAATGACGGTTTTCCCGATACGCTGTATAATACGTATAATGTACATGAAATCGGACGACGCGCGTTTGGGAGCATAAAATATCACAATAATATTGCATACGTTATAATATATTATGTACACGTCAATTCACTATGCGGGGGGAGGGGGGGCGTCAAGAGTTCCAGAGACGGAGACAAATGCATTTCGTGTCGGGTTTCAGAATAGGAGGCGAAACGAATATACGCGACGCTGCGTTTCTAATATTATTGTATGGGGAAAAATTATTGTCGCGAACGAGAAATACTTAACCGCCGTTCGTAACGATAAATAAAATATAACACACACAAACAATATTTGTACACTAACTCGTTAGGTTGTCGAGAAAAGACGCAGCGATATGAATAAACAACTTCGTTTCCGGTTTGCCGCGCTCATCTACATTTTAAATTATTTATCGAAGGTCGAAAAGCCATATTGATTTTACGTCCATACAAACATATTATACAACAATAATAACTATATTATATTAAATTCGTGTGTGTTTGTGTGCGCGCGCACGCGCACTGTGCATATCACATACGTAGATATAGGACTCGTTTATAGAGATGATTCAGAAGCTATAAAATATAGTGTGCATATTATGTGTTAAATACGATCATTATAATATATATTATAATATTATTACATTGTGTATAGTTTTGTTGTTATTAAATATTATGCATAAATATAAATATATATAAATCGTTTTGTGGAAATAATTGACTGAACAGTTTTAAAAACTCATTATTAAAAAAATAATAATACGTATAAGCGCGCGCGTGTGTAGGTACTCTCGACATTATATTTGCAGATATACATGAGTGCATCGCGGAAAAAAAAATTACTAGGAACGACGATGATGTCAGTGTTTTAAAAGATGGCGCCTTTGATGACGATAAATGTAGTTTCAAATAATTAAAGCCGTCGTCGTATCGGTCGTTGTATTGCATAAATGATTATATGGTAAATACGGCTAGCGGCAATCATAATATTATAATACCGCGACCGTAGGCAGAAGGGGTGTGTGTTTAAGGACGTGAGGTGGGGTAGTTGGTCAGAACGTAGAGATGACGAGTGTTTGTTTTGAAGACGACGACGTCGTCAGCATTGCGAAACATGTTATTATTTATTCTCGCATCATCGCCGATTATTATTATGCAAAAAATAATATTTTGCGTCGTGGTTCTCTTCTACCAAGACGATTCGAGTACACGAAGCGCATCGTCATATTATACTCTAATACAAATAATTTTGCTATATGCATGTTTCAATATATTATTATTTTATAATGGCAAACAGCGCAATTTGAAACGGTTGAAGAACGGTTAAACCGAACGCGGAAACATAATATGTATATATAGATACATCGGGTCATCCCCGACATGTAACGACCAGCCATCATGGCTTTTTGGCGCCGGTCTTTGACAAACTCGAAGAGGCGAGATCTGAGTGGCAAAACACGCACTGCACATCGTAGTTTATACCACATGTTCAAGCCATACTCCGGGAGAAAAGGAGGAAATGGAAACTCGGAAACTTTGTGCACTGCAAACTTCATCGGGCAAAATATCGGCTATCGAAACACCGCAGTCGATGTGAAGTAAACTCTGCAATGAGTTGGCGGAACTTCTCCAACAGATTTATTTATTAATCGTATAATATATATTTTATACGATGTAAAACACCAGGACTTACGCATAATTAACTGCCGAGCACTTTATTTATCGTCCATGCGTCCGTTTGTCAACTGCGAATCCCTTCGGAGAGTTATTTTTATCTATTTAGAGCAGAGTATGCGTATATATTATTTTGGCCCCACCATCATCCTGAGCGGAGGAGAATATAGGTATTACGAAACGTATGTAATATATATATATATCAGGAACGAGAAGGGCACGTGTTGATACATTATCGTGGCATAAAATATTATTATGACCATCTATAAAGATTCTATAACTAGGTATTGATTCTAAATTAAAATCTATTATAAACAGACCGCTCAACTCGGCGATCAACAAATTAAAATGTCTATTAAACATGAAACTATCTCTAATCCCAAGACTCGTGTTTTTCTCAATCAAGTGTATAGGAAAAACCTGCCCCTAGTTTGTCCTGTCAAGCCTCTCCTGGAAAACAGTGGTCTCCGCATATGGGTGGGACTCGACCTCAATAAACTTGCGATCTTATTACCACATACATATATAAGCTATACGTATTATTCTCCTTTGAGCACCGAACAGTGCATTTCAATTTATCACATGTCGTCGTCACATTCATCTCGACTGTCCTTTTATCATTCCGAAACGTCAATCACTTATAGTTCAACGCCTTTATTGTTACACTTTAAAAATCGATTTTTTTTTCTTACCCCTACGTTCTAAACGCATTTCTATAACTTAACTTACACAACTCTAATTTGCTGAAATTCGATATATACTATATTTAAACGTTTATTAGTTAATTTTATCAATCATAAATGTGCAAACTTTTGTTTTCAACAACGTTTTCCCATGAGTAATAATCGTCAAAAATATATTTCTCCGACTGCAGCGGCAATTTATATACCCGCGTATCGAGCAGAGCTATACCAAAACGACCGAACAAAATTGCGATGACTTGAAATAACAGTTAAAAATCCGCCGAGTACTACACGACGCGTCATCATATACACATCACACGATGATAAATAATTCATTTTAAAAGCGAAAATAAATTGAGCACACAATACATTACACACAAGTACGGCAGCGTTAACATCATCGGTTTAATTTCATGCGTGATATATACGAAACACATTTTGGTTTCAAAGCAAATTAATAAACCAACTATGCATTCGGACAATGAGAAAAAAATTATAAATGCAAAAAAACCATCGGTTCCTTACACACACACAATACAGCACGTTTCCACGGTGAATACGTTTCGATATGAATAATATTTTTCCCCGTGTACATATTATATAGTCATTATATATTATACATGCATGAATGTGAGTTACTAAACGTCATTATACGAGTATATTATAGTATTATACTATGCGATTTATTATTATTTCCGAATCGGGCTCGAAACACCGCCGCGGTCCAATAATTGTTATTCACAGATGTACGTCTACCTATATTATACTGCAGCGGCAGTGCGCTGTTCAGCTTTCAAATAATGACGATAAAACGCTGAGCTTAAGAGGTCGATCGTCCCTCCGTGCACGCAATGATACACGTTAATCGTACTTTATTACAATCCTATAAATTATACCAGCTCGGAATGGTCTTTGGACGATAATTGTTAATCGCGATATACCACGAATTTGTACCTAGGTCCTGATATAATATTATTAAGTACGCGTCAAAAATTGTCGTACCTAACCCCAAACGTACACACCGGAGGAGATGGCCATTGCAAAAAGTTTTAAAGAAAAATGTCTTTACTTATGTATCAGATATAAAAGGTATAAAACAGTATTATCAACGTCATAACATTATGAAGCGATCATATCTTAATATAGGTAGAATACTATATGCTCATAATAATATATTTGCATTCATAAAACGATAAAAGTTATAATTAATAAATTTAACGTATAACTAAAATATTATTTTTAAGACCTCCCAGATAATCAAGTTTTCTGAGTTGCAAGTGAATTAGTAGGCACATTTTCAAACTCCACCATCAATATAATAACATGAATAACAAAAATAAAAATACACGAGAGGACATGCTCCCTCCCCCCAAGCATCACCACTTAATTACGCTACGAGCCAACTAGCGCATGTTATACATATATGTATATAATTACATAAGGTGATTATTTTACTGTAAGGTACTTCTTATTTCAAAGCTAAGTTCATGTTTATGAAAAAAGCAATTCAGCGCAATTTTTAAATCATTAAAACAATATTTACATTACTACTTTTATCGTTATATAATTATTTAAGGTTTATTAATTTCATATTCCGATGTTGAAAATTTTTCCAAGTATTTCTTCGAAGAATAAAAAATAAAATTTTGAATTTTAAACGACTATACTAACTTTATATACTTATAGCAGCTAGTTCAAAATTCAATTTTTATACATCGAAAAATATTTTTAAAAGCATTGGTAGTTTATAAATAACGAGTGTCTAACGTTTAAAAAAATCTCCCTGTATAAAACGGCAAGCAAACGATTAAAAATCCAAACGCGTCTTCGATGTCACTGGCAACAATATTAAATATAAATAATTTTATAAGACTTATAAATAGATGTTTTTCAAAATAAAAAAAAAAAAACAATTACATATAATATATTATAAACATATAGGTATAAATATATTTTTCCAAATTTTCTCGAGACGTCATTAATTTCCTGCGCACAAAGCTCGGATATTATAACTTACACGGGACAGTGTTATTTTTACTCTTTCACCGATGTCCTCTCATCGGTGCGGTATATAATATTTGAGCCTACGCGACCGTTTACAAAATACACGTCCGGTGCCAAAATTCGTTCTCGGAAAGCCGCCCGCACAACAGCCGCGAAGCACATGTATTATGATGTCCCAACATTGAAACGGCGTGCAAGTACTTATCACCATAATATATGAGAGTGCGTTTACCTCGTCCGATATTTTCGTGGTTTAGCTCCGTCAGCAAATAAAATTAATTTCGAATTAATGCGGAAACTGGTTTTTTTTTATGTATACAGAGCGATTTACTATCAACCACTTTTTTCTAATGCAGTTATTCAAAATCTAACTTTCAATATTTTTAAATATACACAAATACAATAAGGTTAAAATTTTTAAAACGTGTTGTACGAGGACTGTTATTAAGGACTAAATTTAAAATTATAGGTACATCAACATTTTTAAATAAATAATCCACTAAATAATTTACAGTAAAAAAATAGGTTATCATTTAAAATACAAAAGTTTGTAACGTTATAAGACACTATTTTAGGGGTACAAAAAATCTCAAGCGCTTGAAAATATGGTCTTAAGTATAATTAAAAATCCCGAAAATCAGAATTTGAATAAATATATTATTAAAGGAAAAAATGGAGGTCGTCGTATGTTTGATGAACTCTGTAAATTGCGGTTCGCACCCTACACTATTCAGTGTGTGTTTGTGAGACATTTCACCACCTCCTGACATTTTGAAACTGGACCCCACAAAATAGGAGCTCAGAGTTGTATGTCTGGTTTAATATTCCTAGATTCAAGTGCAATTCTCTGCAAAACATACAATATGTGATGTAACAAATTAAATGTACATAATGTATTATGTGAAACATGTGTAGTATACATACAATGTTTTATACATTAGACGGTAAAAAAAACAGTCAGAAATAAAAATTAAACCTAAAAAATAGTCTCGATCGCTTCTATAATATTGCTATTAAGTACGGTATGACCAAAGTACTTAATTAAATCGTATTAAATACGAACAATTCGTTTAAACGAATAATTATTATTGTGATGCATGTCTGTGTGACCGAGTGTTTAAAAAACACGTCAGTATTATAATGGCACATACATGGCGTGGTAAAACGTTGTATTAAACTCAATATACACTTTTTACAGAAAATATAACAACTTTGCCGTCGATACTCGTCAGTCTCGCGCGGAGGGAGACCTAAAAAATACTGTACCTATATAGTCACCCACCTGATAGATTTGTGATAACTACGCACGCCTGTGTAGGTTCCAACCATATTATATCGTAGTAGCAATATTATATATCGTATAACGGGTAACTGTTAAACGTCTATCGTGTATATTTTTTTTTTTTATAATTCAACGCACATGCTACACATTTACAGATTATCATACTTTAATATATTTATTGTGGCACATATTGTTGTGTGATATACTATTATAATATACAACAGTATTCTGTTGTAGTACATATTATGTATATATTATTATTATTATTACACATTATAATGTATGCGCATAGTGCACCGGCCAACAATGATCATTATCAAACACACACAAACCATCGACGCGACCTACGACCTTCGGTCGGATTAGATAGCGCGCGAACCGTATAATCGAGCAGCGCCTAATAAAACTGCCGAAACCGTCCCACCCATTAAAAAACATAAAAATAGTATCATATTATACTCTAATAAAATCATAAACAATTCGACTGGTGAACTAGGAGACGACTGCGTGGCGATGGCGGCGGTAACGACTGACAGAACTCATAATCTCCCCACTCACAATTTGAGTGTTCACTATAGTCAGGCGCTGCAGTAGTCCAAATCTGTGTAAATTCCAAAACCGCGTCTGATATTAGACAGTGTTTAATAGTAAAGTGCAATTATACGGGGAACGGTATACCGAGCGGTTCTGCGATGTCGTGGTCCGACAAAATATGTAACTAATACACTACAGTTTTATCTGTGATAACGTCATGTATTGAACAATGCTACATATTTTTATAGGTACAGTGTTGTCGTGCTGGATGGCTAGTCGAACTTTTAAAAGGTAACCAAGTGGAGTATCTGGTTACAAAATAAATGAATTGAAAGTGAAGTTACACGAACAAAGTTAATTTTCTAGTTACATTTTCAAAAAATTTCGTGTCTATAATATATATAATTATTTCCATTTATAGTTTTGTTCAAACTAGTCAGAATTATTATATTTAGAACGGCGACCAAGAATCTTCTAGTTCGTAGGCACACTGCGCATTTTAATAGCCCAACATGGGTAACGTATGTTTCCCACCCCCTCCCCCACACAGGCTATGAACTTTTCTTAATTTTTTCTTTGCGAATGTTTAGTTGTACTAAGCATATGTGTAGAAAGGCTATATATATACGAGTATATACCTACTATATATTATATATATATATATTATATGCATCGTGATGACGACTTGTCAACTTATCATACACATTATACGCGTTAACCCTCCCCGACACATCTAACATAATATATGTACATAGGTACCTATATTCGTTTAGTTACTTAGAACACATACACACTTAGAAAGCACTTGTCTCTCCGATGTCAAAAAGAATATCAAATAAAGGTCGGCGAATCTCTATATATATTATACTTGACAACTTAAAACCTTAAAATAAACCCTTCCGACGACAATATAATATAAATATATTTACGTCGTATACACTATACTCATCCTTTTGGAACCCTATACGACTATACATTGTCGCAGTTAGAAGCCTTATTACAGAGTAATATCTTACATTATTATATATATCATCATTACAGTACGACAATATACGGAATAGTTACAAATTAAACTAAAAAAACAATTAAGGTGTTAACATATAGGTACCTTCCTTGTCATTTAAAGTACAAAAACTTTTGTACTTTAAGCCTATTATATTTTATGGATGTACATGTTCCACCTATAATGAATTATCTAACTCTGCAAAAGACAAGAAAAAAGGTGTTATATTTTTATAAAAGTTCAAATTCTAAAAGCAGATTTTCACTACAAACCATCGATAATTGTTTTCCACTAATTTCCAGATATAAAAAGTAATTTATATAAATATTAATATTAGGCAATTATTTTCCTCAGATTCCGACGAAATATATAGCCATGAACATTAATACTCAAAAGTGACAATGACCTTAAACCACTGTAGGAATGAAGTTTATGCAGTACGTCACAAGACATAGTTTATTGAAAAAACTCCCACCTAGATTTAAAAATGTCTCAACGTTCGTTATTTTCCACCATCGCAATTAATTTATAGCTAATAAATAATAATTTAATTTATGATTATTTGTAGACAAGCTGAGATGATCAGCCGAGAGCACTAAATAACCGTTGAGTCCTTAATTCGGAATAATATTTAAAATTCGAAATCATGTGAAAAACAATAATGTATTAATCAACCGGAATATTTGTCTATAGAAATATAAAATCATCGAAAACGGCAATCGTGCGGCAGCAGCGATAATCGACGCTGTGGCATTTTATACGTTTAGCTTTAGAACGCGTGAACGAGAAGAATGTTTCGACGTTTGTCGAATGTTTATAACACTTTAAAAAAAAAACTCGTTCTTGGGCAACACGTCTAATTAAAAACCATTTAGATGTTTGGGAA
Organism: Pentalonia nigronervosa; assembly: GCA_014851325.1. Classification (NCBI taxonomy): domain Eukaryota; kingdom Metazoa; phylum Arthropoda; class Insecta; order Hemiptera; family Aphididae; genus Pentalonia; species Pentalonia nigronervosa. The sequence continues at coordinate 101,342 of JACXSJ010000125.1, read as the reverse complement.
TCTTGTTGTTTGGCACACGGCGTACTTAATACGTAACGTTATATATTATATGGACATTTCTTTTCCATCGCGCAGGTTATCGCCGCGATTTGGCAACCACGAATTATCGACCTAGATGACTCTTCTTCTTTTTCCGTCCTGAAGGTCAACATTTTTAATTGAATTCAAAAATGTCGGCACGGCGCACACTACCTATATGTATATATATTTATGATATATGCTGTACCTACGTACAGTACAGTTTTCTATTACGTATAGCTACAAATACACCGATAACGACGAGGACGATGGTAACAACGACCGTGGCGATGACGGAAAGACCGCAATATAGGTACCGTATAAAACATTATATTTTAACGTTTAAATTATAATACAGTTCTCGAGGGAAAATCGCAGTATTCTAGGTATAATAGCGAATGTATAGATAGTAGAGACAGGTACGATTCGTATGACTGATTATTCACGGTAAAACAAAACAAAATATATCGATATACACGAATTAGACGATCAGGATGAACTTTGTACTTGGGGCATTGGGTTTGTTTCGGCAGTCAATTTTTGTGTTTTCGTAAGTGAAAAAATGATTTATCCATTTAATTTGTGTCACCAAACAAAAAGTAGTTTTTGCAAAAAAATAAATGTAAGTAAAAACAATCTTTTTCGAACATCCAATTGTGAAGTACCTAATACTCATTCAACTTTCGCAAAGATAAAAATTGAAACATGAATAGTTTACTATTTTTAACCGATTAAAAAAGTTTAGGCATCCTGCGGGATTTTATGTACCAAATATAGGTATAATATTATTACTCCAGTTGATTAAAAAATAAAAATGTACATGGTTAAACGCTTAAATGTTGTTTCTATACACGTTGATTTTGTGGTTGGTAACATTTATTTCAAGAAAAATATTTTAATTTGAGTATGAAATTATTTACACGAGTGGAAAAAAAATTAAAGGATTTCTAACGCACAATGTATTATATATGAATTACAGACATTTCCCCCCCTCCGACTGTTTTCGGTATAGTAGGATATTTCTCCCTCACACAATATATTTTTGATGCGCACATGTTCCTCCCATTTTTATTTTTAAAGTTTACTATTTATTTAATAATATTATGTTATTATTTAATATGAAATTATTTTTTGCCTATTGTCTAATATTTCCATATATTTTAATAAATATAATAAATTATAGATGCATATTTTTGATCAACTGAACTAATTGAAACAATAAAATAATTTTAACAATTTTAACAAAAAAAAAAAAAATATATGAACAAATGCTAAAAAATATGCGTTTGGAAATAACAAAAGAATCACAACACAAATCAAGGACTTTTTACAAAATGTATCATTTTTATGCCGACATATTTAGCCATTTTTTTAGTTATTAATTATATTTTATTTAGACAATATTTTATCTTTTATATATAATCTTATTTTTTTAAATTATTTTAATTATAATTTTAATTGGTTCAAGTAGTTTAATTAATCAGAAATATATTAATCTATAACTTCTTATATTTATGAAAATAAAAATTTTTTATGTATTTTAAATTTTATTTTAAAAAAATAAATAATATAATATTATTAAATAGTAAACATTAAAAAAAAATGGGGGAAAATTTCCTACTACATTGAAAACAGTCGGGAGGAGGGAAATATCCATTTACCATTAGGTATATATAATATGACGGAGGACGCAATTCTCTCCTGCGGTGCACCGGAATACAATTTAACGAACCAAGTGTATTAATTTTCACGTTTTTCGAGATGACAATTTTATTACAAGTATAATTAATTATTATAACCACTCATCCAAGATTTTAATCAAGCTCAAGGACGAATTATTCACATATAATATTATAGGTACCTACTTAAATATACTATATTATGAATATTGGATGATCGTTTTATCGCAAGCCGGATTTTATACGAAACTTGTTTTGGTTTTTCTTATTGTATACTTATTTCTTATTGCATATTGGAAGATTTCATCTTTTCGTTTAGACTATTTACAACTTTTTTCATTATCATGATGATTTCTCGACGAGTTTTTTGAAAAAGACATTTTGCTATTATATTTTTCTATTGACCACGATGCGTAAATGCTGAACGTTGAACAAATAGTGTCAGCGGGCATTATTCAAATCGAGTCGAGTATAGCAAGAAAGATAAGGCGGAAGATTCCGGTGCGACTATATTATAAAACATTTATACTGTACTCTAATTATCAGTAACTGTACCGATAATACTCGTACACTCGCAACGTTCATTCATCGTCATCAAAATATTATAATATATATATATATATATATATATATATATATACGGTAATAACGATATATAATTAAAGATCGGATCACGACAATCACCCAATTTGCTCGTCAAAGGACTAAACGTAACAAACCGTTTTAACAGAGGTAGGTAGGTAGGTAGATATTATACACGTAAAACTTATACATGGCTATATTATATTTTAGGGAAACTATAAATTCGTTCAAAGTTTCGAAACCCCGAAATCGACGAAAACGCGCACCGACTACCTCAGCGAACAATGAGACCACGGTGTATACGTCATCGCTCATCACGTATGACGTGTAACCTATAAGTGGTAGAGTGTGTGTACTTACTCGGCGCGGTGCGTGATGTGCACCGAACACGCTCGACGGGGTTCCGCGAGGGAAACCGGTTGACAAAACGGCACCAGGAACAGGTTTGAAAGTTGTGTAGGGGAAGGATTTAATATTATATATTGTACGACGATCGCGGGCGCGCGCACACACACAAACACGCATGTACGCATGTGTACATAAAAAAAATACCGTACACACGCACAGGTACGCGATATACTTATGGTATTTTCGAATAACTTTACACAGCGCACGAGTTTAACTGAGCACGAGCTATAGGTACGTATATATATATATATATATGTGTGTGTGTGTGTGTACATGAGTTTTCATCGATATACGGAATGCCGATCCGATAATTGAGCCATAACGGAACCGCGTCGCCGAGTCGTCGCCGGCCGCACACAAAGTTTAATAACATGCTTACTGCAGTACGCGCGTTTAGAGTTTATAGTTTACGCATTGTTTTATACGTGGGTACAATACAGTTCAAGCAACAATAATGGGTAAGACTATGTGAGACGTACCTATTATACTATTCCTAGTATGTCATATTTGCTCGCCAAGAGTTTAACGTCCACCGAACGTGGTTAACGAGTCTATTATATAAATGTCAAATACATCAATAAACCTAACCTAACTAAACTAACCCTAACCTAACCATCAAACACACCTACAAATGTCATATCGAATTTCCCGCGTCGATCCGAAATATTATATATATAATACGATATTATGATTCGCGACGTTGTATAAATATGGGATGACTTACGCGCGTATCCTGTATCTCAAGCTCGTGTGAATGTACAGCAATTTTCATCGGGAGCCCTCCGCGATCATCATCGTTTATTTTTAAGACCGCCGGTATAATAATGATCTCGAATCTCGAAGTTTTAGGCACCAAAAGTAATGTACGTAACTTCGTGACACATGTTTTGGCACCAAAAATCGTAGTGCCTATATGCTTATACATATGTTTAGAGGACTGGAATTTAAATGTATATATAATATGTGCAACTATATACTACACGACTATGTATCAAACGACATTTTCGAATTTTGTTTTACGATTCCCCCGTCTAGATCAAATCATTCACTTTCAAAAATATAATATCTGTAAAAAATGAAGAAAAAAAATATACGCCCGTACGCAAGACAACAAGCGTTTCGCGTTAATAAATCGCTCTATATACACAAAGTCATCGCAGTAAAACGCGATATTCAGAATTTACCCACACCAACAACTGTATACCTTACAGTAATCCGAGCCGTTTAGAATCTGCACAGCAGCGAATAGTGTTACACAGTAAATTATACGGCACGTACATACGCGATTAGTACATAAGTTACGTACATAACTATATAGGTGTAAGTTTATATATTCTTAACGCCGGTACTGTTATTAAAAGCGTTTAAAACATATTATATTCGAATGATAATTATTTTTTTTTTATTTATCGAAGCCCCATTAACTTTAATGTACATGCGTAATCACACCAACCGATATAAACAATTCAGTAGGTTTTTATTTCTAAGTGGCTGTGTAGTGCATAAATACGATCGGTCGATGGTTTAATATAATATAATAATATATACGCTTGTGTATTTCCAAATATATTATACTACCTATTTAATATCGACATGGCCCATAAAATATGAAACAATTGACAGCAAATATTGTAGTGGAATTAAATAAATACATGCATAAGAAAAGTCAATACTCCGACCGTATATTGCAGAGTAATCTGATTTCGGTACTTAAATTCAAAACTAAAACAAACCAAGATGGAAAGAAAATATATAAACAATGTTATTATATAAACGGTATATTTTTTTCGTTTGAATCTTCGGTTAACAATTCTTTATATTTTTTTATAATGGAAACAATTTATATATTTTATGAACATAAATCGCATTACAATCGGTTAGGAATTTATTCCTTCAATACATTTTTGCAATTTACAAAGCTACATATATATATATATATATAGCATGCGCTGGAAATCAATAAAAAAAATATAACTTCAAAGCTTGGTGTTAAATAATAAATTACAAAATCCCGGTGACAGGTGCTGTTGGCTGCTAAAGAGATTTTGTGAAATCCGTCAAAACTAAAAAAAAAAAATGAAGTGTGGACGTTTAATAATACAGACTTAATTAATCGTGCAAACCTTAAGCGCGATAATAATCATGTATACAAGAGACTAATATTAAATATATTAAAACCTAATAATTAACGACCAAAATGGAAACAGAGATTTTGGACTCTAGCCACTGTGTTTTAAATTTTAATTAGGCTATTATTTTATCGTCGATGCTGCTATTATATATCTATGTAGACATTAAACGTGATACGCGATAAACGGCTCGATCTATAAAGTGTGCACACTGAGTGAATTTTCGTCATCGACAATAAAATAAATAAATTTGTATTATATACCTACAAGTGAGCAAGGAATAAAATAAATACGTATTATCATAACACAATCGCAAAAATAATCGATGAAATAAGACAATAAATGATGAAAAAGGTATTCAAATACAATATAATATGTATATGTGTCCATTTCGTAATAAAAATAAACTGGGGGGGGGGAGGTGGAAAGGACAAGTAACATTATTTTTCATAAGACAATAAACTATGTAATTATAAAATTCAGGAAACTGTTATAGAAATAGTCACGTGACAAGTGGGAGAACCTGTAAATACCGTTGACGACGGTTAACCCAAATAAATAGGTATAATATATATATATGATTGAAAAAAATATCCTATACAAGAAAAAAATAATGATTTAGCTATAATGTGATTATTACATAAAACAATATATGTATATCAATGTTTTGGTTCATGGCAATAAAGCTGGGATATCCAATATAATCGTACAAAAGGTATTCACGTAAAAAATAAAAATGAACAAATATAAGCAAAATAATAAGTAAGTCCTACATATACCTACGCTGTCGTCTTTATTCTCTTTAGTCTAGCCGATTGACACGCACAGCACGAGAAAAATCCGGGATACAAAATCGTTAAAAATTATATAAATTACATGTAGGTATAAGTACACTGACGGAATGTAGGCCACCTATCGACTCGTAACTATACAATTAATTAATTTTTCTTTCTCAGTATAATTATATGGAGAAAATAAAAAAGTCAGTTAATTATTTTCGCGCAAAATTGTGTAGGTATTCCAAACCACCGTCGCTAATCGCGTATATCACACATGTACAACATACTACACTCCAATAATTATTCGAATTTACGTCTGTATATAATATAACTGCATACACAAGACGTATGCATACAATGCAGTTATTATGTAGTATATAAAATCATAATTATAATTAGTAAGACATCGTCACGTATATACTTACATAACCGGCTACGTACCTATTATTTATGTATACATATAAAAATATTAATGGCATACGACGGTATTATCAGTAAAACAGCAATATATTTTCCCAGAACCGACAAGGTAAACGTTTAACAAACGCACAATAATATTATGCATCTGTAATAATAATTTGCACTGCTGCAAGTACACATTCGTATATCTTTCGATGAATATTAATAATAAGCAACCACGGACCGCCCGTTCATTTTAATAACTGTAGTCACGCGAATTTGACACTAAATGTGTGTTTATTCGCATCCTTCGGCCACAAAAATTGTTGGTACAGGTGTTAAAGATATAATAATAAGTGGTATTGTTGAAATCTATTAGTACCTTGTAATACAACTGAATAATAGTAAAAAAAAATTGTATAATATATTATAATATTATATTATATTTATCTTCTAAACCTGCTTGAATAGGTTTTTTTATCATATAGTTATTATTTGCGCATAAACAAATTAAATTTAAATGGTAACTAATTTTAAAAAATTCTATTATACTATTATAGTTATTTGCTACAAAAACGTTACAGAAGATTAGAATCGATATATATATATATATATATATATATATATATAATTAAATATTATGAAAACAATAAACACGCGCCAAGTAGAACGTTACATAAGAATAATGTCATAACATTACGTCGGGATATATAGTAAATTTTAGAGGCTGTAAGATGACTAGTTTTTAATATAATAAACACATCTAAAAGGAAATAGGCATGAAACGCATTAGTACGAATGAGGTCGTAAACAAACGTGATGTATATTTACATTAATTATAATAAAATGTCCATCCCTCTTTTATTTTATTTTTTATGTCTTTCCTGTGCAGATAAGGTTTAATGTGTCTCGAACAGAAGTGTATGGAGGTTTTCAGCAATGGTTAACATAAGTTAGACATTTTATTGTACATTGAATCTTTAATATTTTTACTCAAAATTATTTAATCACCCATTATTTTAAAACGTATACAATAAATATCTGATAATTAATAGTTGGTACACACTTTATTAAGTGTAATGTCATAATGTCGTTAAGTCAAATTGTATGAATGTAATTGATTTGTAAGTTAAATTGTAAAAGTATACAATTGAAATACTGCAGATAAGAAAAATTCAAACCTTCAAACTGCAATAAATTATTTTTCAAAGGAGTGAAAAAATTGATGCAAGAGAAAGTATAAGTATATAAATAGGTAGATTTTAAATGAAAAAAAATAATGTTTAAGGCTTATGAAAACTATAAAAACAACGATCAATATTCAGAGGCCATAGCTAATAAATAGTGATCAACTAAACATTTTTTTAATTGGAATATATTCTTTAATATAAATAATCTTTTTTTTTCTTGATAAGAAAGAAGGAAAATAAATTTTGTTTAACGTTTAATAATGACTGAAGAAGACAAGTGTAAGAAATTAAACTTGTTATCCGTACATAGTATATAATTTATTAATACTGCAATGATAAGAACAACAAAAAAAAAACCTTCAAGCATCTAAACAAAATTCTATTTGAAGAGCCCTGAGCCACGGTAAAACGACTGAGTATTTTTTAAAATATATTTACACCAAGGGAGAAAATATTTTTATGATCTCGTTCAAAATCAGTATCGCAGTAGATAATGAAATGGAAGTGTATACAGTATGTGCAGTGGGCAAACACAAAATATAATATTAGAGTGAAACTATTTCCGGGTGCACGCACGACGACGTATAGCCTACACACAAGTCTATGCGAGAGGACGAACATCGTGAGAAGGGGAAGGGGAGAGACGCAACTTATTAAGACACAACTCCCGCTACCGTTACCCCCTTGACAACCGTCAATCCACGTAGCGGGACAACCGCCAAACGCGTGGGTACCCCGGGTCAGCACGTGGACTTCACTATATCTACTACCTCGAACCTCTCTCCCTTTCACCGCACAAACCATCCAATTGTCGTCGCCTGCTGCTGCTGCTAGTGCTGCTGCTGTCCGGTTGCTCACCCGACCGACGTATTGTACGTTTTATTATTAAACGAAAAAAAAAATTATTTTTTTAAATATAATTCCGTCTAGCCCGTGCCCGCCATTATAAAATATACATATTATTACACTCGAGTCGACAACTTCTTTTTCGGCGCGAGACACCACCCTTTTCCACCAGAACCGCTCCCGGGGGACCTTGACGGACGGTAGCGCACGGCACCCACTGAAATCCCCGAAGGTGGCGCGAGCACCGAGTGTATACATGTGCACAAGCTTATAGTCGTTAGATGTTTATTATCATTAGTATCGTTATTATTTTAACAGCAGAGGACCTTTTTAATAATAAAATAAAAAAATGTAGTTTATTATTATTATTAACGACCGCTCACAGACGACGACGTACTTAAACTCGGTATATAGGGTGATTCTTTACAATGCGATTTGCAACTAACCGTTTTCACAAGACTTTATACCTTCGTCGATAAATATCACGGTTGACATCTGGTGATGATTTCGGAAAATTTCGGTCAAAACCATCGCGTTATCGGAATTGAATTACGCACGGATAAAGATTGACGATGAAATAAATGAGTCTGCGCTGTGCAATATAAAATTACAATAAGAATGCATCGACCAACTCTTAAAAAATAATATTAAATTAATGTTCTACGCTAGAACGGTACCATTCGCACTGCAGCAATTAAACTGCACGTAAAGTATCATAGGACTTCATACAAAAACATCGCAGAGGAAGGTATGCACCCCGTCATACATCATAGTTATTTGACATAATATATAGGTACATATACGAACGCGACAATAATATACTTTATACGCAATAAAGAGACACTGTTTTGTATATAATACCATATAGAAGAATACAATATTATCGGGCATTCACTGCATCCACATACCACCCCACTTCCTCCTCTAAAACCATTACTACAGCGAGCTGCGAGTACAGTACGCCAACCAGTGGTTGCCAACCGGATGAGTTTTTATTTTCTTATGCATATTCGTTTTAAGACTGTCGTCAGATCAGATTGATATGCTTTTGCGTCTGTTCACATATAAAATGCTAATAAATATATAATATATTAAGTTTCATCACTGTGATTGCATTAATAAAACTATATTAACATACATAATATACCTAAGGTGTCGAGAATTGTTCATACAGCTCATGTCCTTACTCTCCTATGTATATGTTATAACTGCTTTGTATCAGCAAAAACACCGCGGTCCTCTGTTGGGATAAAAACTTTGACCACCACTACCGCACAAGCTGTATATACTACTCCACAGTAGTCAAGCACAATATAATATTATTTACTACACCGTGTCTCGAGTATCGAATTGCAATAATAACGACGGCGTGTATAAATGTAGGCACGCGCATATACATGGTGTATACGTCGTATTATTCGCAATATCACTCAGCGATAGGACCCATTACACGTAGTAGTTCGAAATTTCGTATAATATGTTAAGTGTTATTATTTGTATTATACGTTGTTATATTATATACAATAATACAGCAGTTCGCGTTTCTTACTCGCAGCGTATTTATCGAATGCGTTTTAAATTTACATTTTTGCAAGCCCGCCCCGATGCACGCGCCGTTAGTTATTCTTTTGAAATCAAAATCGTCATAATATTCGCGTATGGCTCACTGATTGTGCGAGTGATTTGCTCTGCGACCAAATAAGACACGTTCAACGAAGTCTCTTTAAAAATATAAAAACTTGAACGAACGCGAAATAAAAAAATAAACGAAACTAGTCAGTATATAATATATTATATTATATGTGTGTGCGTGTGTGTATGTTTACACCACGAATATAGTATATTTACACACTATGCACATATATAATAATATGTATATATAGTCAGAAGGATGTTATGTGTGCAAACGAGGCGCCTATAAATTTATTTCCCTTGCTCTGTTTCTCTTCCCGTCGTTTGTTCGTCTCTCTAATGCGCATTTACTCGATAAGATGAACAAAGTAAAAAAACATGGTTTTCGCACACGACACCTATAATGTACAGACGTTCCTTGTTTTCCTAACCAAAAGCGACAATTGCAGGACAACGAAAAAACTGTAGTCTGCTGCAATAATAGCGAACATAAGTAAAAAAGCGTATAAGTACGAACAACGAACATCGACGCGCCAGAGAAAATTTTCAACAACTCACATATAAGTCAAACACTATAATATAGCATAATACTTATAGATGTTTATTAATTTAAGCGAAAATATATACCCGAAGAATTAAAACCAGCGTTCTTCCTCTATCGCACAGTCATTTGCCGATCGACGAAAACAGACGAGAAAATTAAGGAATATATTATATAACAATATGTATATATACGAAGTGCGAACAATGACGAGTTCTCGTACAAAGTATGTGACGTCTTTTCACTCCCCTCTCCCAATTACGAGAAAAAAAATCGTTTTGCATTTTACTATTGTAATAATATAATTATAAATAAATAAGTATGTTAAATTTACAAGACGTACAGATTGAAAAAAAATGAATAATTAAATATTATTACCGAGTATGTTTACATCACTAGTCAGAAATATACATAGAATACATAATCATATAATATCAATAAATTATCTATCGATAACAGAAATAAAAATTGCTAATTTATGAATAAGTTTATACTATACTGTAAATAATAAAAATAGTTATACCTATCTAACATATTATTTAAAAAATATCTTTTTTCCCGTGATGGAATTTTAATATAATACTACTCGTAATATATAAGCATAACGGGTTGAAAACAATGATATATATTTTTTATTCCTCCATTTGCATTAATATGTAACTTACATATATAAACAACATTTAATTCTAGCAATAAAAATATTATTATTATTATTATTAATATAATTAATTATAACATACTAATATGGTAATATGTATACAGCAAGTACTCTAGCAAACTATACGAAATCCCCAACGATACCAAAAGGTACGTTACAGAAACACGCAGCACTGGCCTGAAACATTTAAGTTATTTTATAGCCTCGTTCATACATACATCCTGTTGCAGTGAAATCACTAAGACACGTAATAAAATTAAACCATGAAATTCGAAAGTTTAAACATATATTTTTGTGTTTAATTAAACTTTTGAAGTCTAATATAACCTTTGGATACATACAAACGCATACACGGTTAATTTCAGTTATCAGAAAATAGAGGGCGGTAAAGTACTATCAGACTTTTATAGCTATATAATAAAGTTTAGCTTTTAAATTATATATTAAAATAATATATCACATAAAATATTCAATTATTATCGCTTATACTTGTGAAAAATTAAAAGCATAAAATATTAATATCATTACTTATATATTATTTTTCATATATCTTTTGTATTGTAAATAGATATAATAATTGTAATTACTATATTTACACTATAAAGTTTTGAACGTAGAACGGATTAAAAAACTCTACATTTATTTTTAAACTCGAATCGTTCATCTTTCTTAATGCGAGATAGTATTTCGATGTTGTGATCTTCTTTGTCGTATTGTGTATAGAATATTTTATAGTCTCGATGAAATTGTGTTTTACAATATTGCCAGTACACTAATGAATAAACGAAATTCTACTTTTTTACATGTTTGTATATATTTTAATAGTATAATACAACTAGCAAGGTTGACGAAAATTGTATTAAAAAAAACATTAATTTTGTATTTTAAATCGTACGTTTTGTTGCGAGTATTTCGACAATTTTTCTGCAGTGCTCCAGAAGTGCATATACCATTATGCTCATTTAACTGTTGTATATTAGGCATTCAGTCCAAAGTCCTGCAAGTCACACATAGACATCGACAACTGCGCGACTGTCACGTGAATTATAATTGTTACATTCTCGCGAGCTTTATAGACGAGACAGCCTCCCTCGTATAAAATGGACCACCCGCCGAAACGCCCACGATATAGTTTAAGTACCTATGTAATATTAAGCACACATACAGTATAATATACGATATATTGAGTGTATATTTTATATACTGCAATACACAATATGCACTTATTCAGGCACGGACGAGGATGATACACGTTCACTGCAATCGCGGTCCCAAGGAAAACGCGTTTTTTTCACATCAGTAGATTCAATACAACACAATAATTGTCGCCTATAGCTATTAAATGATGGAGTTTGCCTAGACGCAATTCATAGGTAAGGTATATTCGCCTATCGCCGATAACTGGTCTGTTGAATTATGTCAATGTGTTGTGGTATATGAGAACACCGCAGCCGTCGGCTTATAATAATTTAGGTATAATTTAGGTATGTATAATGGCATGTACATTGTAATACAGGATACACGCACACGTGAGAGTTGTTGATTTTTGTAGACAAGAACGACCAAGATAAAAAAAAAACGATCACAACATATCGCAGTGTGTTACAAAAGTATTTACATAATATGTAATCATTTTTAAAAAATGTTTTTTCTTTATATACCTAGCTACGTCACACAATATACCGTATACCTTGCAGTGTTATTAGTTATTACTATTTGAAAGCACACGACGACGACGACGACGTATTTCTACGAATAAAGGAATGTCAATTTCATTGATGGTTACAATAAATTTGTTTTTGTATCTAGGAAATTTTTTAATAAAAAACGTATTATTATACGTATATATTAGTGATGGGAAAAATCCGGATTCGCCGGAGTTTGAAAATCCAGATGTTTGAAGTTCGAAATCCGAAATCCGAATTTTACTGTATATTCGGATTTTGCATTGAATCCGGATTTCGAATTTAAAAACATTGAATTAGTGTTCTTTCAAGAATTATTTATATTAAATGCAAACTAACTACAAATTTTTTAAAATAAATTGATATTTTGAAAATCTTATTTATAAACTTTAGTACTCAAACACTAATTGTAACTAGAACTTTATTTAAAGTAACTAACAAAATAAAAAAATATATCAAAACTGTAAGATATAAGTTCAAGACTTTTAACTAAATTTATAAGTTATATTATAAGCATTAAATTAAATTAGTATCACAATTTACAAGTATCAGAATAATTACATAAGTACACGAGACTTGAAATGTTTACTAATTATTGAGATATCTAATTTAAACCATCGTCATCTTGTCCGAGAATTAAAAGAATGACTATTAAGTGGTGTAATGAAAGTTTTATGATTAAAATACAGAGATTTACAATGATACACCCAAACCTCGAATTTTAAAATCCGAAAATCCGAGTTTCAGATTTCAAAATCCGAAACCCGGATTTTCTAGTCTGAAATCCGAAATCCAAAATCCGGATTTGGCAGATTTTTGAAGAATTTGGATTTCATTCCCATCACTAGTATATATAAGAGAACAAACCACCTGTTTGGAAGAAAAAATACTGAGACCTAGGGAGGTTTCCTAAATTAAACGCTACATACCAAATGAATTTACGGCAAACAAATTAATAATTAGCGCAAATTTGTTAGTATAGAAACAAATTGTATGCACAATATATAATTTATTATAATATTGTTACATTATATTGTATTATATTATGAGGTGCGGTGTCTAACACATAATATATACTACCGAATAATATAGTCTCTAGTTACAGACACGCAGATCAATAGAGTACTGCGGCAGACTGCGATCACTGATAATATATGCACGCAGTTGCGTGATGGGTGAAAAAAATTCCGATTCCCAGGTATTTAATAGAATCGTCGTAAAACCGGTTTTGTTTAAAATAAAAAAATTGCCAAATATTCCGCACGAGACGCCAGTTGTCGGTTTAATATAATTATAATATTATAATATTGTGCGGCCGTAAGTAATAATGCTATAGGTATGTTCCGTCCGCGATGTTAGACGATTATATTACCGACTACCTACCTACCTACTTATATTATTATATTATCGTTGCGTAATACATATATTATAATATACATAATATAATAATATTATAGCTCACGATGATCCTTATAGTCCGGGATGATAAACTCGTTTGATTAATGAATTCCGGAGTATAATAATTAACGATATATCATAATTATTCGTTTTAAAAGGTACACGCGTACCTACACATTATAAACATTCAAAAACAATTTATCCCATAATAATATATGTGTTATAATCTACTTTACTATAAATATAACATGATAAATTTTAAAGCTCCGATCTTAATGTATACGTAGGTATAGATAAGAAATAAAAAATGTAATTATTGCACTTACGTAAAACGGTAATAATTAAATAATAACAGACAGTTTAACTTGAACTCTTTCTTTTATTTCTATTTTAATTTCTGCACAGGAACAACGTTACACTTGTAATAATTTCGTTGTTATTTCCGGCTACTATATCATAATAATATGTATAGACGTTATTGCAACACACCATCATGCCAATTAAAACCGTCTACATCCCACTGAGCCCATTGTTATAGTTTAGCTCGAGTCTTTTTTAAACTCGAGTCTACATCGTAAACTGTTTTATGAATGAAGTATACGGAATTGTTAATATGCACAGTGGTCGACTGACTTATTATAGTGAAGGTGTCAGGCGACGGAAAAACATTAATATAGTTTTGAGAGTTTCGCGGTAAAATATTAATAATTAGTAACTAAATATAATAACAATTAATGTCTTACACCATTGACGTGTGAAAATAATTATAATGCACAATATTACATAAATATCATTATGATACTGAAAACATAACGTATATGAAAAATATGCTCTATACACGATCGGGATTCATTCAAGTGTCAATAGAAAGGAATCGGCCATTGTTAATTATTACGAGGAAATATTAAATATAGATAAGCTATATGAACGGGTTTAATTAAAATATTGATATGACTATCACGGAAAATAACAATAAATTATTTTTAACTAGATCACGATTTGAGCATAATTAATTCCGTTTTCGGTATATTATAATATAAAGTTGTTCTTTACACATAAGACTTATTATTATATTATAATTATTATCCTGCGCAGAATAAACGAATGTAGTCCAGAAAAGTAATGAAAGCAAGACATCTTGGAAAGACTATAGGTAGGTATGTAAGAATTAATAATTCGCAGCCAATGATAATGATGACAATCACAATAGTAAAAAAAAAAAAAACTAATGGTCAATAACTTATACAATTATCGAGCGTCGTAACACGGCATCGCAATAAAACGACAATATTATTAAACATATAGGTATTTGGTTTTTGGTCGGAATTAAATAATATCCTCTCTTGTGGTCATTACACGTATACATACAAATGTATTGTATTACACTAATACCGATGAAGATAATAATCCGAACGACTCAAATGAAAATAATGATAATATTCTCACTAAATAAATCGTCAATTGAACAGTATGCACAGGCGAAGAGTAAGATTATGACGTAGTGACGAGAGAGATAGATATAGCCCGTGCATACGGCTGACGGAGTATAAAAATCTAAAACGAAAGTGATGAATGAAAGGGAAACCGAACGTTGTCTGGTGTTCCGGCGGCGGCGACAGAATGGGCAGCAGTATTATAGGAGTATAAATGAATAAAAAAAATACCAACGAATTTCATTTTTCGGCCGGGGAGGAAAAATTTGTAAATAACAAAGCCTCCCCTCCCAACGATCGCATAGCTGCTGCAGTCTAGTATGTGTACGCGTGATAACGTGGATAAGCGAAAAAAATCGGTCACAGGGAGGGAGGGAGGGGGAAATGTTTTATAGGACCTAGCCAAAAACCAATGTCGTGTCCTTGATCCGTTCTCTTATAGTCGTTTCGCGCACTCACTCGCAAACACACAAAAACTCGCATATTACACACACACACACGCCACTTGCTTACACGCACTTACGCACACACATTCGCACACAAGGGCGTCGGTTCGGCGATTTTATATATTTCGGCCAGCGTCAAGGCCGGTCATCATAATATCTACAAAGTCGCCCGCCCCACCGCGATCGACCGTTATGGCACACACCGCCACCGCAGCGTTTCCGTTCCTTTGTTGCCGAAAATTCGTTGCGCAGATATGGAAACAAAGAAGGAAAGAGAACATATAATAATATTATAAGGAAAAAATAATAATAGTAATAATAACAATAACAACAACAATAATAATAATAAAACTTAAATGAAAATACAACGTCACGCAATCGGCGGGGAACGGGCGCGAGGTTAGGCGCACGCACTGAGAAAACGCGCGTTTTTCACAGTCGTATAACCTAAATAAGATTTTCTTCTAGATATTTTTATTTTGTTTTCGGTAAGAAAATATTTAGACTCGAACGTTACATGTGTTTGTACTGCAATTATTTCCCTCGCGGTTTTCCTGCGATTCCTAAACAGAGGATCTACAGCGACACACAAATCTACACTTCGTCACCATTCGTAATATATTTATGTATACCTGATATAGCTATACCACTGTATAATCCACGGAAATCAACGTTAGAGTGAAAACGTTTATCCTCTACCCCCGCAAACAATAAAGGCATTTCATTTTCTTTTTTAATTCACAAGTATTACCTGCCGAACAATATCATAATAAGAGTTAAATAGACCTCGAACTTTGGACATCACGTAGTATATAATATATACACAAGATGACAAATAATAATGTAATTTGAATACAACATTATAATTTTTCTTATCTTCTATCATGCATCTCGACTAGTATTCTCGGCAGACGTCTAGTGTACGCGTCACACGCATTCCACAAGGACAAACGGAAACTAGGATGACCCAACCCGAAAACATACACAATATGTATAATATATGATATTTTATAATAATATGGTCGTACCCATATCGTATGCCGATATAATAATATAAATATTGCACAGAGTCAACTAGAGATATGGGCTGTACCTACTCATCTGGATAGATATCACGTAAAATATACACGTAAATATTTAATATTTTACAATATCTTGTGTTCTAATGCGTTCAGGTGGCGCCCTGCATAACTACAATTTCTAATATTATTATGATGTTAATATTATACAGTGTGCACGCCGTTTAAAGTTCAAGACGTTGCCACGACATACATTATATTATTATGATATTACATATATTATTTATAAACAATAGGTAACTAGGTGCAAATACCTGATCACCGGGCACCGGAATTTGATATAATAATATGTTGCTTGCTAAAATTTTATATTTCTCGTCCAGGTCACCGCTATTATGATATAGGTAAGTATACTTAGCGTACAACCATATTATCGTTATACCTCTATTGAATCATGAAGATATTTTTCGATGATGTACTAAGTACAAATATATGTATATCAAACCAATGATATCGTTCGTTTCCGGAATGATGTATCAATTTAATTTTTGCAGCTTGCAGCTCATTTTCCAATATAAATTCTTTAGATTAGCGGTTCTCAAACTATGGTACGCGCACTTCTGGTGGTACACGGAAGACTAGATGGTAGTACGCGAAAGACCACATGGCGGTAGAACGGAAAGTAAATAAATAAATAATTAAAATTTATAAAATTTATTACTAATACATATTTAATGTAAAAAACTAATAAATTTTTGGTAATAAATAAAAAATAATTATATTGTAGTATTTTACTACTTTATTACTTGAAAGAAATGCATTGCAATTTTGGATAGTTCTATTTTTAGTCATAAATGGTATGCAATAGATGAATAATACACATGAATGGTACGCGACAAAAAAGTTTGAGAACCGCTACTTTAAACCAATATAATACACCAGCCATACGTTATTTATTATAAATCATAATATTACGTTAGCAGTCTCCAATCTGAATAAATAGAACTTTTTGTACTGTTCTAATATATATATAATTATATATTCCTGGTGAAAACACAATACCAATCGGAATCCAAACACACCGTATATACAATACAAAAATCGATTACATAATAATTACACTATAGTGAGTTATGGGACATATCCCGGGTTGAATGACCTACAATGGAAGGTCTCTACAAAACGCCAAAGCTGTATGTATAATGTGTATAATATGTATACATAAAAAATGTACAAAAATCCTTGTAAACTACATATCTATAATCAAAAAAATTAGGCAAGGATTGCAATATTGTAAAACTACTGTGTTCTCTGTTTTAATAATAGTTATTAAGAATGTACAACTAAACTAATAAATTAAATACCTAATAAACTTATTTACACAACAAAAACATTTTATTTATTTTTTATTTCATTCAACCGTGCCAAGTTTTCCCATTAAAACAAAAAAAAAAATAAATTACGATAAATCAATTTGTATTTATGTGGTAAGCCCAGGGTGTTATTGGAATGTGCACATTCTGAAAAATTATATAAATCGTACATTTAAATTACGCAATAACTGTGAACACATCAAAATTAAGTTTTATATTTAAATTGTATAAAACTCCTAAAATCCTTACGAGAACCACGTTATTCAATAAACCGAATCAATTAGAACACGCCGTTTAAAATTAACATTTATAACAAAATATAAATATACAGCATATATTACAATTTTAGTGTCAGTTGTTTAACCCAACTATAAAGATTTAACACTTACATTATTTGACTAGCAAAACACATACATTATATAGCATTTATAATGAACAATGTTCATTAAACATGTAATAATTCAATGACATATTACTTATAGGATAATATTATTATTTATCAATAGGATAAGAATAAACGTAAGTTATTTTAATGATACTATAAAGTATAGGTACTATGCGATAAAAATGCTCGGGATCGACTAAAAATGTGCAAATTAAAAATATAATTGTAATTAATTACCAGTGATTATTATTATTATTAATTAACGTATGTTAATTAATTCCGAGTTAGGGAGCCATGCGATAAGGCTCATTTCATACTTTAGAAGGAGAAAATTAATTCGACATATCTTTGTTAAAAAAATAAAATAATTCCCACAATGCCAGTATTTACAACAATATTATAGCCCATATCATGAAAATATATATTATTCGATTAAAACAATGGCATTTTGTCTTACCGCGTCGCATGTCAGCCACATCATGTGCACTTCTTTGAACCGCAGAGCAACCACTGGTACATCAAATCCGCTCACCCGAGTTCTCTGCTCCTCAAAAAGCTTGCTCTTTTGCTTGCCCCGTATCAGGTAGATCTGTATTGTCCTGTGTGGTGTACAAAACGATTAGATGCGCAAATGGTATGAAAATCAAATGAAAATAATATAATATATGAATGTCACAATAAACATGACAAACATGCTCAGTGAAGTAACCCAAAGACGAAATGTTCGACATTATTTTTCATCTCTAAACGTAGGTCTGTTTAAATATAAAGATGTCCCCTGTAAAGTTCGCATGCAAAGTGTAATTATATGTCATGTGATTTATGTCCCCAATTTATGCAATTTCCAACCATATATAAGCACTATATGTTCGTAAAATAAAAATAATAATTATAATCAAATAAAAAATTCACCATAATGATATAGTTAGTATAATATTACTAGTTATCGAAGTGTAGATCGACCATGGAACAACCGGTGGATAAAGCATAAAAGATAAACATATAAAAAATATATTGAAAATAACATTTTGAAAAACATAAATACAGACAATATTTCGTTTTTGCAAAATCCTACTTGTCGACTACAAACTATAAAGGCTGCAACAAGTACCTATATATTATGTTTATCCTGTTGGTTGCGTTATTTGTTGTATAGAAACACTCTGTATATAAATATATTATACCTATATCTGCAGTGCATTACATTCTGATTCTATGATGAATTAGTCTCGTCATTCAAAGTGATGCGGTTCCTTATAATGTAGGTATAATTACTTACCAGAGTAGAAGTTAAACACGCTAATGTAGAAACCCGGCCAACAGCCGTCGTTATCAAATATTAGGGGTCATACATGGTTGCTCGGAAATAATGGTACATGATAATATTATAATAGTAGTACAAGTATTACGAGTACCTAAACACTCGTTCGCTGTGAATAACGCAGCATAGCGCGCAACTTCACGAAACTTAGATAACGGCCGGTTATTGTTAATAGTTAATACACATATTTAGAGAATAACTCAACTCAATTAGATACAATATTTGAATATTTACACTCGATAGGTAAACAATATTTAGGTATTAAGATATCGTATCGCAGAACGCTGTATAAAGATAAAGTAGAAAATGCTTTCTAAACACACGATATGGGAAATTCAAATCCGAAAATTCAGTCAAACGATTGATACAATATATTATATAGTACCTAAGTACTTATACAGATTTTAAGTTTCATGTCAAAGACGCTAAAACGAGACGCATTATAATATTATTATGGTATAAAGGTGAACCAAACGTTGTTATCTATAGAGTTTGCTTCGTGGTTGTTTGCCGTCAAACACCGAAAGAATGTATTATAATATTTTGATCCCACCCAAACTCTATCTGCATTTTAACTCTATCGTAACACACGAATAAGTATTGTTCGTTGTATACTTGAAAAAAAACAAACTCTCCAACACAGTCATTATAATATGGACAAACGCGTGCATTTTATGTATTATTAAAATTATTATTATAATTATACTATTTTTATTTTATAGGTACCTACTATTATTTATTTTTATATTAAATTATAAAGAATGTCCGATTGTTTAACAGAATAAATGCGACGATTTATTTTTCGGATATTTCACTTGTTTCCGTCCAATCGTAATCAATTAGTGATAAATTAAATATTAAATGTGTCCCATGGAGTATAAAATTTTCTCCAGTTAAGTATAATAATAATGATACGAGTAAAAACAGGTTTCGGCTGTTGGCTGACAAAATATAAAACAAATAGTGAGTGTATAAAAAAATATATGCATAATATATATATATACACATAATAAAGATAAATAATCTGATGGGAAAATAGTTTAGTGTGTAAACAGGTGATTTTTATGAAAGGTTATATGTGTAAACACAAAACGTTTTTTATTATTTTTTTTTTTTTTTGTAAGTTTACATATATTATACACTCATTGTTCTTTTATTTTGTAATTCACGGCTATAATAATATTTCATAATTTTATAATTACAAATGGATTATTAATTACACTTTTTATAAAAGCCATAAATCATAAATGCAGCAGGTAGCTCTCTAATTAAATGCATATTTGAAAGGCACATTAGGAAGATTTGAATTATATATAAATGCTGTACTTACATAATATTGTGCGAAAAGACAGCGGCGCTAATAAAAAACGCGGTAAAACAAAACTATATAGATTTGTCGTAGGTAATAATAAGTAGTAAAAGAGACGGGCTACAATATTTCCCAAATCACGAACACTATGTCGGAATTGTATTGATGCGCGGAAAATAGAAAACCAAGGCAGCGGTGACCAAAATAATTTATTTAATTTTCACGACCGTTCTATTACACTATTATATATACGCATCGTTATTTAGGAGATAATATATTAAAATATAACTGTTCGTTATATAGTCCTCTAAAGATTTTCATTCGACGGTGTTATCATAATTCGTTTATACATTTTTTTTATAATAATATAATATAGATACTCGTCTTTAAAGAGAATGTCATCGCACGCATTTTTGGACCTACATCAAAACTATAAATTCGGAGAATCGTTATTTTAATTGAAAATAAGTATAATTTGACATAAAATTGTCTATTATGAAAATTAAAGACAATAATTTTGTCTTGACGCATTATTCTTTTTGCAAAATATCCAATATTTAAAAAGTTATAAGTAGCCTATTTTATTTTATACATAAAAAATAAATAAATAAATAAATAATTTAATATTAAATATACGAGGTCTGTTCAAAAAGTTCCCGAATTTTTCAATTTTTTATTTATGGTGCTTACTTACAAGCTATTGAGACTTATCACTCTCGAAGTATTCTCCCTCTTGGTTAATACACTTTTGCCAACGACGTTTCCATTGTTGAAAGCAATCCTGGAAAGCGGTTTCTGGAATTGCTCGTAACTCCGTTAGCGAATTT